>CABFOV010009322.1:5769-19871 GCA_902141375.1 Timema poppense
TGCTAATAATAATAATAATTTTTCAAACACACGCTTAATTTTATTCATGATCTGAAATAATGCTATCTTATTACAACTACAGTAGCCCCATGGCTCCTTTGGTGCTGACTGACAGCTCACAGCTGACTTCTGACAGCTAACATTGAGGTATATACCTAAATTTTGACTGTCAGACGTGACAACTTCTAAACACATGTTTTTGCAGATCATATGGTTCGGCGTAGGAATACATAATTTGGTCTGGTAACTTTTCAAAGCCGTCAGCTGTCAGCTGTAAGCTGTCACTCAGCACCAAAGAAGCCGTATGGCTACTGTAAATGTAGTTTCCCGAGCTTTAGATATTTGATTCAATAAGTAAGTTTGATGGCCGGTTTACTTATTTTGATGCAATATTACAATGGTTCACAGATACCGATAACATATTTTTAATCTGCCATATTTTTAACTTTCAAATCATAAGAATAGGCGAGAATCAAAGATTCTAAAGAAGAAAAAAATCAGCTTAGGGATTTGAGTGTCCAAATTAGACAGTGGTCCAGAGGTTTGCGTACGCCCGGTTTAAGCGCTTGTCTACAATTTCATTCCAGTAATGACGATTTTAAACCTGGTGTGGAGGTAGAGAGGGAAGGGGGAATTTTTCAATCTAAAGAATGTGAGAGTTAGAGGCGGCTATAACCGCGACTAACAAATATAATAGCCTGGCTAGTTAATCCACAATAAGTGAAGTTGTAAGATATACTAAAGGAGAAAATACCTTTAAAGTGTAAAATTATAGATTATAAAGCTAATTGGAGCAGAACAAAGAAATCTATAATTTTATATTTGTATAGATTTACATTTATCTCAAAGCGACCACTTTCTTAATGACATTTTTTTGTGTGAAAGTAACGGCCATTCTAAAATAGTTGCTAGGAGCCGGCAAGGACAGAGCCGTTTAAATGGTACATAAGACCTAATATGGTCACTTTTTTTAAATGTGTTATTGACAAAGTTGATAAAGTAGGCCTAGTGACTAATTAGGTCCAGTGTAGGACGCGACCTCTTTGTAAACAGAACTCTGCAAGTACAGTTAAAGCCAAAAGTCAAGAAAAAAAGTATTGATTGAGAAAAACTCGTCAATGGCCATGACGACAAGACCTTACATTTAAACATTTATAGTGAGTTAATGGATAAACTTATATGTTAATATATTTTAATTGTATCAATCAGTCCGGGTACACAGGTCTCATTTCGGAGGCGAATGTTCTCATCACCCTTTTGTTTTAAACAGCGCAAACAATTTTCATGAATAAGACAGCTGATGTTGTTGGAACTACAAAATAAAATGTTTTAAGGGCCAAGCTTTCTTTGTGTAGCTCAAAAGCTTTTGACTCACTGAAATAATAGCCCCAACGAACATAGTTCTTCACTGAGTCTCATGACTATCCAGAATAAGGGATTGTCACTATTTAGTGCCGTTAGTGTAAGGCACCAAGTTAATTTTAATTCGAGCTGTCATTACGTCACCTCCAGTCGGAGCTAGCTTTGTATAGTGCTGCGCCGCGGGGCTTGGAGGGTCAGTGGTTCGGACTCGGGCACTTGTAATAACTAAATAACTAATAAGAGAGTTGAGTGGACTAGACTGAATAGCGGAGCGCCTGCCTCGGCCGCTAACTCACGGAGATGACCTTTCGGTGGATGGATAGCAATTGTATGTTTTTTTACAACGTGACGATAATAAATAATCATGAAACAACTAGAGCAGTAATTGTCTCTTTATTGTATAATCCCGGCATATGGTTGGCGTGGAAATACATCGCCGGGCAGAGGCGCTTCGTTGAACCAGCTGTTGCAATTGGAACCTTGCGGTCAAAAAGATAAAAATATATAAATTATATTTCCTATTTGATTTTTCATGGGTGGTTTATTTGGGGGTTCAGGATATGATTCCAAATTTTAATCTTAAAAAACTCCATGGTGTCATACCACAATAGAGCTATACCAAACAAGAGGCCATCATCTGTTGGTGAAGATAGTGCCAGCTTGTGCGTATATAAGGTGTTGTGAGGTAAGCACAATGAACCCTCTCATCGTTAATCTCAGTTTTCTAGACTGAAGATGCTACTTTGAAAAAAATTAAACGACACGAGTTTTATTATCGTGTTAAAGTGCAATTTTTAAATTATACTTAGATGAATGCAAAGGGGACGACTGTGATATGAACTAAATAGTTATACATATATGTAATCTACCAACCAAATGCCACTACATTTCCTCTTAACTGTATAGTACTTGTCATAGAGTAGTTATTTTATAGAGTTAAGATAATTTTCCAATATTCCTTGTGTTAAAGGTGTCGAATAAACCAAGATCGTCTCAGGAATTATTGAAACTTCCATTTGTATTCTAAATTTTATTTCATTAAATAATTTACACTAATCACATTACCCACATATTTACGTGATTTTTTTTTACAATATTTATTAACACATAGATACTTTCTTAAATATTTAGTTGGTCAAAAAATTAATTTCAGCGATATTATTTTTCGAGATTTCACCTGCACTTAAACAGATATATTGGTGTAACAATCCATCATTTTCAAACAATTTCTAATAAGCAATTTATATTTTTATTAAGTATCATTTACAATCTGTAAACCTTCATTAGATGTCAGAGGGGCCCAAAAGTGATCAAATATTGACTGATTTAACAGCACAAGAGAAGACCTCGCCCAAATTAACTTCACCCGTTAAACGTCAAATCGGTATCAGTTATAAAATCTTCGTGCCAAATCGTGTACACGAATAATAGAATTATTACGTCTTCTAAGGAATAAAGCCGGAGAACCAGACCACAGTATACCGGGTGAGGTATTTTTGTTGACACAATAGAATATATTGAAAATGAAGCATTTCAGAAAACATTTCTTCATACAAATGGTTTTTTTGTTTTTAAGGCGTAAAGCATTAGCTATTTTTGATTTGTCGGACGCCTTAAAGATTAGTTCAAGGTCAACTTTGTTTTTTAAAGAAAACTCATAATTTTTAAACGGCATTTTACTATACACAAAAAAAAATTGGAATCTTTTTTAATTAATATGAATTTTTGAAGATATTTTAACTTGTATTTTATAACACTTTTTATTGCATTATTTTATTCTTTATTATGCAATGTTATTTATAAAAGTACTTTAATAAATGTACAAAATGATGACGATTAAAATCGATACACTTTTAATTTAATAAAACGTTCTCGAATAAAAATTGATATAGAAAATACAAGTTAAAATGTCATAAAAACGCTCCAGATAAATGTTGTTAGTGTTTTTGTGTAGGATAAAATTATGTTAAAATAATTATAGCTTTCACAAAAAAAAACCCAACAAAATTGACGTTGAAATAACGTTTCAAGACGTCCACCAAATCAAAAATAGCTAATGCTCCCCCCCGCCCCCTAAATACCAAACTCTTTTGTACAAACAATTTTTTTTCTAAACTGCTTAGTTTTCGAAATATTTTGGTGTCTCAACTTAAATGCCTCACCCGGTGTAATAACAGTTTAACTGAAAAAATAGGGAAATTATGGGTTCCAAATATTTAACCCATATAAAAATAATATCTTATTCTGCATTTTTCTTAAACTCTTCACGAAATTTTACTGAAAGTTTTTCTGAAAATATCACTCCTTATTAATGGAATAAAACATTTCCAAGTATTGTTTTAAAAATAAATTGTACTTAAACCTTAAACGGTGATACCAAAACGAAAAATAAATAAATATACAAATCAATAAAATAATCTATTTGAGTAACATAGTTCAAATCTGTCATAAAAAGCGTAATGTTTGCAACTTACAAAGAAACATGGTAACTAGCCGTTTATCTTTGATCAGCAAGTTTTGGAAACTAACAATTTTAACCAAAATATATTCATCTTGATACCATGTTGATTTCATTTATGAATATATACATTACTAGAGTTTAATACTATTAACAAACACAAAAGTTGGATGACTACATATAAATAAGAATATGTTCCATGCAAATAACACTTTCAACAAGTGTTTCATTATTCAATGCTTCTTTAGTATTGCAATCTTTTACAGCTAAGCTTTTAACAAATTGCTCTGCAATAATCTTAAAACTTTTTTTTTTATAAAAGTAGTACAAAAACAACACAAAATATTACACAAACTTGCACCGAATGTGAAAATTAAATTATTATACAGTGTTTTGTTTTATCGCTAAATGTATTGTATCTATCGTTATTAGAACGTGTTAAGACAAAATGATTCTATTTATAATTCGTATTGATTGTATATGCGCCACTTTCTAAGAAGTTAAAAATGGAATTATCCAAGTACAATATTAAAATATCCACGTGGATGGCTACGCTGACTAAACTTTAACCTCAATCTGGTTGTGACAAGGAGGTTCTGGGTTCGAATCCAGGCCAGTTGTACTAAAGGTGATTTTTCCCCTAAATGGTTTCCTCCTATCTATTCTCTAAAATGAGAGTGCACTTACTCTAAATTCAACCTTCTATATCACTACCTCATAAGTTTAATTAGATGTGTATATCCCAGGCTGGTAGTGAGACGTGGAGCATCAAAATATCAATATTGAAACATTTTTTACTTTTGAAACATGAAGTATTTTGTCTTTAGTTCTTTTTGCCCACGATGACAAACAATTCATAATGTTTCTTATATTACTGATAACGCCGTTAGTAAATGGCCTGCACACTTGACAAATTAACAATACAGTATGTATGGATATGTGTTACTTGAACTCTTTTGTGGTCTAATGGTTTGTGTTCTTGACTACATATACCGATGTCCCGGGTTCGATCCCCAGATCTTTCATATTTTTCTGTAAAGTGGTGAGTCTATAACGGGATCAAACTCAATGACGTGAGGGCCAATGAGAAGCTAATTAAATAAATAAAAAGGTAGCAAATACAATCTAGAAAATTGAGATTAACGGCTGGAGGGTTCGTTGTGCTGACCACATGGCACCCTCTACCCAAAAATGTTGGCACTAGCTTCGTCAACATTCCGCTTAGTCGATAAAGCTAACTTGCGGGTTGACGCTATGGATTTTTTTATGTTCTAATTTAAAAAATAAATCAATAAGTAGTTTTTTTTATTAAACTGTAGTAGATTCGAAAAATTGTTCAAAACGTCCAAGTTGAAAAAAAGTAATTTACTCATTTCACTATTTCTAGAAGTGGCGCAAACATCATACCGTCCTAAAATGATACGTTACCAAATTTATTGTACCTATGTTTATATATAAAACGATCACAACAGCTTTTTAGCAGATTTCCAAGTAAAATGTAAAATATTTATGATGTAGTTTTTATATTGTTTTCTTTTATTCAGCCGTTGTTATTTACTTCTAATTTATCCTCTTCACTTATCTACACATTTTCATTCCAGCACTAAAAAAATAGTTCATACAATGAATGCAATGTTAAGCAAATAAATATTTACAGCTTTGTAATTTTTTTTCCTTACAGTAACAAGCAACATTTAATAATTGGAGGGACAGGATGAAGTAGGGTTGCCAGATATTTTAACATTTGATTAGTAAGTTATAAAAAAATATGTTTCTATCTCTTATTTTCCAACAATCGTTTTCTTCTTGTATTTAACATAAATGCATTTTGGTTTAAAATCGTCAGTAACATTGATTGATAAATTCGTATTAATTATAATGCTTAACCTAATTAAATCTAATATATTCAAAAAATATTGGAAAAATGTTGATCTTAAATATGTAATTTAAAAGAACCTGTAAACTAATATTACTTTATAAAATCTTAATAATAAATAATTTTCAAATAAAAAACGGATATAATAATTTTAAAAACTATACTTTTGAAGCAGATTATTTGTAAAGTAGTTTTTTTTTTATTTCTACACTAATTTTAAAATTTACGTATTCATTAAATGGCAACCCCATGATAAAGTCTCTTTGTAAGTACAATTATATTCACATACAATAATCTACCATATATTAATACCGAAATTGTCGATTTCTGCCTACTTATCTATTTTTTAATTTAAAAATATGTGTAAAGAATATGAATATACAAGATGCAGAAGTGTTCAGTCGAGCCCAAACCAATGGTCAGCAGAGGGTTATTCCAAATTCAAATTAGCGCATCAGCGATACTTTATAAAGCTTTATTTTATTTAAATGCTAGTCATATAAATCTCATAAAATAAAAATATTTTTAAGCACATAGCTATATACAGAATGTTCGGAAACTCAACGCCTAAACTGCAAATATAGCTCGTTTTAACTAAAGTAAATACAAAATCTTTATAAACTTACATCCGGCAAACTATAATTATACTATTAAATTGTATTCAAAGTTTCAGCGTAGAACGCCGGGAGAGCAAAGCTGTTCAAGCATGCGTGTACAACAAGTTGCATAGGAATGAGGTGCACAGCACTGCACATGTAATAATGGCAAGCACTTGCTGTGCTTTAGGACCGTTAATGATGCCCCTCAGAACTCATTCCCATTTATAGATGGGCTCGTGTGTTGTTTACTATTAATATTGTGGTATTATGCTAACGTTATACAAGATAAGGTTTACGATGCCATGCGTTTAACTCCTATGCAACCTGTTGTACACGCATGCTTGCACAGCTTTGCTCTCCCAGCGATGTACGCCGAAAATTTTTACTCAATTTAATCGTACTATCGTAGTTTGTCGAAGGTAAGTGTGTAGGGATATATTACTTTTGGTTGAGAAGTTTGGGGGTTGGGTTTCCAAACACCCTGTATATGTAGGTATAGTATGATTTTGGTAGGAAGAACAGTACAAGTTAGTTACTAAGGCTACTAAAACAATTGTAATATATTCATACATAAAGTCATGTTGTCGGTCACTTTGGATATATATATTATCATTATTATTATTATTATTATTATTATTATTATTATTATTAGCACCGCGTCTTACTACCCGTTCGGGTTATACGCACTTACGCTAATGTGTAATGGTAGGGTGATTGTGAGATGAAATGAAGGACCTACAGTTTAACGTGGAATCCGAACCACGGTGGAGGCCTGGCATTCCTCACATTCACAAGATGTCTTGTCAGAGGTGAAGGAAGGGTTTGGTAATCAGATAAATCTTTGCCGGGACCGAGGATTGAACCCCGGCCGCCAGCATAGAAGTCTGACACCTTACCCCTAGACTGCCAGGTCACCTATATATTATCGATACCTTTAGAATAAGACAATACATAAAGTAAAATTGTATCATTGTTAGCCGCCAATAAATGTGTGTGGATTTTCTCTCCTGTTCTTCCAAACAAAATCAGGGTATATACATAAATATACAAACTTAGAAATTATTTATGTGAAGTTGCAAAAGTCAAAATATGAGGGAATTTAAAACCAGTTTTTTTTAGAGTTCTGGTCAGGGCTATAACATCTGTGCCACGATAAGTATCTATATCAATACGATTATATATATTTTAATATAAGTTTTCTTAGGAGTAAACGTAAATATGTTATGTTTGTATAAAGAATGGAACTAGCTTATCTTACTAAACATGGTGAGACTCTGAAAATTATGAGAGTATTAAATTAAATATTTTGGGGAAAAGGGGAGAGGGGTATTTTTAGATATGCACTTTTAAATACTGTTGCTAGTTTAGCCAAATTCGAACTAGACAATCTTTTTCAAGAAACGATCAAATGAATTATTCCAAAATCAAAAAATTGGAAACATCTTTATTTTAATATGTTTAGAGTTTAGTAGAATCTTCTTATAAAAACTAAATATCCAATCAGTCTTCTGAAAGACCTGTATTTACTGTATTTTATACAAACTTCAAATACACCATTTATTTTGAATGAGGTAAATAGGAACTTAAAATCACCCTGCACTAGCCATTTCAATGGTCCTAATTTATATGATCATTTTCACTTGAGTGTGCCTTTTGTTGGATTCCCATATCTTACAAAGTATGTTACTTTATTTACTGTACTATTTGGTTTGGATTTCACGAATATGGCTTTTAGCTACGCTTTGTATTGAGATAATAACTTTTTGTATTTAATATATAACGTCACATCTTGAGTTACATTTTTTTTAACGTTATTAATTTGAACGTTTATAGAATTGTACATACACATTTTAGACAATAATGATATATACAAAATATCTACTTTTACAATGCACCGAAGAACGATGAGTTTAAAATAATTTTAATAATTTTAGATACGCATTATAAACGAGTTGTAACAGGTATAGTACATTTTGGAACTAATATTTGTAAAAAAACATATTTAAAAAATAATCTCGTTTGTGGAAAAAACATTTTACTAAACAAATATTTATAAACCTGCAATGTAACAAAGTTTACCAAGCGCTTTAATTATTTGTGTGCTTAAAAAGAATAAGATATACTAATTTTTTTAGATAAATAAAATGAAAAAATATATTATATAAGCTAACAATAAATTTATTCCTGAAATAGGAATGTTACTAACCTACATTTTATTAGCCATGAAGCCATTATGTAATGTAATAATGTATTTTACTCTGTAACTCATGGAAATCTAAGAAAGGGTCTTCCATTGCATCGTGAGTTATGTGTGAGTTTCTTCTTACTGGAAAACCTCTCGAGTATTTGACTAGAGAGTATATAAAGAAATGTTAAAATATATACATCATTCACAGTGCAATAACTATGATTTTGGTACATTTCAAAATTAATTTTCCGACTAAAAACATTTACTTGACTTCGATGTTAAAGCCCCAATTTGTCATGTTTTAAAGAACATTCGCACAAATTATGGCCAGCAATGTTTTGTTTACTAAAGGTACAGGTATATACACTTTGCAATTCCAGCAGAATATTTCCTCCTGTTGTAATGACAAGTGTCAATGGAATAATAGTTTAAAAAAAAAAATGGAATCTTGCCTTACCTTTCCTATTTAGAATTCACTAATGAGTTCCCCATCCCTTCAACATTTACAAGTATTGAAACAGAACATTACAAATAATACCGAAAGTTAAATCGTACTCATTAAAAGTCGTATTGAACTACACTCCACGAAGGAAGGAAAAGTTGTTTACCTAAGCTCAACTAATACAACAATGCAAGGTGTGATGGCGAAGGTAGTCTCTTGGTTTCCCAGCAAGGTGTTCAAAAGTTACAGACTGAAGGTAAAGGTGGTGGTGTCGGGTCTACTCTCGAAGTTTGTGCCACTCCGCGATCTGACGCCTAGGGGAGTTGCACACCTCGTTCCAGTGGTGAAGGGCCGAACCCGTGCTCTTGGAGGAGCCCAGCTCCAGTCGACCAATCACCTGCAAGACCACCCAGTATCAAGGTCATATTCACAAGTTGTTGTGTCAAGAGATCAGATCCTTGGGGTAGGCGTGAAGCACTTCCAGGGAAGAGGCATGAAACGATTTGGAAATAACGTAAGAAAAATATAAGTTTTTTTTATTTAAATCATTTTTGCAAATTAATTAAGATAATTATTTCTTGGGATATTGGCAGCACTGCCTACCAGTTCTATTAAATTTGTTGAATAGCCAAAAATGTGTGTGCACGTGTTTATTTTCAAGCTCGCAAGCTTCGGATTCACCCTCCCCCTAAGCCAGAGGTTCCATAAATTTTTAGACCAAAGGAGTCCCTTCATCAGAAAAGATACAGTTTAAAGATCACGTAGCATTTTTTCGCACGAATATTATTAACATTTAATTATGACAGTTAACTCTTACAAATAGTAATGAATACAACAAACGGAAAATCTCTTACATATTCTGTCTGCACCTTTGATAAATGTCTTTTACTCAGATTTTAAAAAGTGGCAATTTTAATTTCTGATGCTATTTTATAGTGTAAAAAAATTATAAAATCGCCTTGCGTTGCCTGAGATAACTTGCTAGCCCAAGGGCTCCGTGGAGCACAGTTTGGAAAACGCTGCTCTAAGCTACCAGTGCGACCACGTTCAACACTACCGAACCTTCATTTCTGACTTTCATAAAAAATTGAACAGCGTTTGTCGACTTGGAAGTGGAAATCGATTTGCGGTGCTCTCTGTCAAACATCAAACCCACTTTTCAAGAATTGAGAAAACAAAACAGTGACAACCATCACAATAATCTTTAGAAATTTTTTCCCTACCACTATCCCGAAAATGTTACATTGATGTTTGAATAAATACAAATGTTACCAATTTTTTTAAAATTTCTAAAAAGAATAGGGGGAGCGGGGCCCTCATCTTAAAATGGCTGGGAAATACTTTTCTAGTATAGTGGGTCAATGGCAAACACCCAAACCACTTATTTGTGTAGGGGAAGAATGAATCAAAATGATATATAAATCAATGATGGTTTGAAGGGCTTGGTTCCTTCAAGTCAAAGGTGTTTGGGTGCCCTTCTTAGGTAAAAAGAAAATTGTGTATTCCCCTAAAAGCTGCTTGAAGTGCTCTTCTCCTTGAAAATTTGAAAAAAATAAAATGCCCCAGATGTTATTTGGGTTGGCCTAACAATGAAGAATTTTCGAGAAATTGGATTCCCTAGACGATATTTTGGAGTGGTCCTTACCTGGTAAATCTATAAAAATTGGATGTTTATAGAAGCTATTTTGAATGGTATTTTTCCGAAATATTTTAAAATTTAATGTCCCTAAAAGATATTTGTAGTGATTCTCCCAGGGAATATTTTGGGCATGGTTTGCTTCTAGAAGCTATTTAGAGTTTTTTTATAGTAATTTGATTTCTTTTTGCCATTCTTCTACACACAACATAATACATTCTTCTTACAATCATGGAGGTTAAATATCCTTACTTTAATTTACATCCAGTCCTGTTTCCAGCATGTTATCTGGGAAGTTATTTTATTCAAGTCACTCAAGCCAGTTTGCTAGGCCTGTCGCAGCTTCATATGATTTATAATCTAACTTAAGACTAGGACGGGCATAACATCCAGTCACCTGCCGTTAATTTATCAATGCGAAAGGATAAACTATTTCCGTCCATGCCAGGAATCGGACCCGGGACCCTTAACACATTAGACAGACATGCTACCAACTGAGCTAAGGTGTCGGATACTCTAACTTTGGTAACGACTTTAATGGCTCTCTTGTTGCCCTTCTGGAAGCATCAGACCAGTGTTTCTCAAAGTGTGGTTCACGGAAGGCCATCAAGTGGTTCGCAGAATCAAAAAAAGTTTAGTAATAATAATTAATTAAAGAATTTTGATCACATACGATACAAACATCTGAACTGCAAACGATTAAATATGAAATATCTATATTATGATGTATTTAATTGTCGATAAAAACAAGTCAAAAAGAAAAGTAAATGTGAACCAACCTTAAGACAACAAATCTGAACAATTATTTATTTTAAAATAAATGGTACGGAGCTCAGCACGGACTTTCTCACTACATTGTTTAAAAATGGAAATATTTAACAAAACTCGTAATATATGTAAAACGAAATAATATACACTAGCAAACCCAAGCATAAATTGCGATATACTTATGTAAAACTTTTTTTGAGTCCCAGTTTGAAATTTTATAATTTTATTTCTAAAGAATTAATGTCCTCATTTGTATGCTTGGTCCAATAAAAAAAGATCGATTTTGGTCCACAAGGGTCAAACACTTCGTATTAAAATTTCGACTTCCGGCTAAAATTTTCGATATCTTATCAGGTATTGCACATTTTCATGTCCTCGCACTGCTATCAAATTCCTCATTTATAAATTTTTACCAATAAAACCTCTTGAGTCTAAATTGTAGATAGATACAAACATTTTTCCTAAGCGGTTTAAGGAAAAATAAACTTTTGGAGATACTTACTTATATTTAATTACTCTATGACATTGGGGAATCATTGCGTTATAACATAAGTAGTATATATTTACAACTAAAGCCCACAAAATTGTATCAATATATTTGCTAATATATCAGAAACTATTGAATTTATAAAATTATATTTCATATAAAAGTTTTTTATTTTTAATCGTACTACAATTTTGCAATGACAAGTTATTTAGTATCTCAAATAGTTACGCTTATACGGAGATTTCGGCTTCTCTAAAGTAGCCTACTCATTTTAATGATAAAATGAAAATAGCTAGTTTATTTATAATATTAATCAAAGCCTAGATACTAATTATAATCAAAATCATTCGAGCCGATTTTGAGAAGATCGATATTTTCTCTTTTCGCCCTTTACTAAACTACTCTTAATTTTAAGTTTAAACAGACACACAGACAGACGGTATTGAAAAGACCACTTTTTAGGATTCGGAGGGGGGTAGGGGTGTTTCATGAGTCCTCGACATCCATCAACATTTCAGGTGTTTTTTACGGTCGTTATACGGTCGCTTTAGTGTTCGAAAAGTTAAAAAATATATATTTGCATATAGCTTGAAAGTTATTGGTTTTATAGAAATATGTTTCGAAAAAATATTTGTATTATTAATAGATCTACATATTTGTAATGATAAGTAATTTCCTATATTAAATAGTTTCAGAGATAATATGATAAAAAATGAGAATTTACGCATCAGACCGAAGTTATTTCACTGAAATATTGAAAGAGTAGCCATTTTGTTTGGCATAGTTATAAATTTTTGAAATGAAATTTAATCAAAATCGTTAGAGCCGATTTTGTGAAAATCGACTCTTTCTCTTTTTGGCCATCGGTAAACTACCCTTAATTTTAGGGTTGGATATCAAATTCGAAAAAACCCTCGGGGAAACCTTATTAAAACCCTAAAGACCAAGTTTCAGCCCAATCGGTAAAATAATTTAGGCTCTAGTCCAAATTACAGACAGACAGACAAAAATTCAAAAACAACTTTTTCTGATTCGGGAGGTCATGAAAGTCGAGATTCATCAAAATCTCAAGTTTGATTTTTTTGACAATCACAATACTTTCTCTAACTGTAAGATAGTGAGAAAGTAAAAATATGAGACTTATAATGTAACAAATAATCAAATAACAAAAACTTACTAATTATATTATATTTGGGAGAAGGTGGATAAAAGGTTGAAGGAAATATATAAAAGGAATTAAATATAATTAAATAATTATTTCAACACTTCATTAAATAAACCCTTTTAGTCATGTATTTATTGTAATAAAGTAGAATTGCCTAAAAAATCATGTTTTCCTACATAACTTTAAAAACACCTTCTTACCCCTCATCACTTTCTCCCAGGGTCCCGGTTGCCCCTCAGTGCTCATTGCTTCCATTTGGTGGTCCTCCATCCCCCCAAAATTGTATACACCCTCCATTAAAACAATCGTTGGAGCAGATAGTTCCAGCGCCTTAACGCTCCCAGCCACAACCCCTTGATCGACAATATACTACCTGTGGTAAACAAGAGAGTTCCTCTTTACCTCGTTCTTCGTTACTCTGTCCCAATCCAGCAGGAGGAACTCCAAACTGACGTTGTCCAGACCTTCAGCTCCAGCCGGTATGTCGAACACAAACGACTCGTTGAAGACAGGGTTCAAGGTGCGTTTCTTCACGTGGGTCTTCTTCTTAGCTATCCGCTGACTGTTGTACAACAGATACATTTTCACGTACGGATCTGAAACAAGGAAATACCAACAGCAAAATTAGTGAAATATTGACCCCACACATTTTTGAATTAATACAGTCATCAACATTATTTTAAAAATATAAATTTGATCCTATGGGAAGAGACCATTGGAAAGATCTAGATACATATAGGAGGATAACATCAGAATGGACTTAAAGGAGATGGGGTGTAAAGAGGTGGACTGGATATAACTAGCTCATTAAAGAGATAGGGTGTAAAGAGGTGGACTGAATATAACTAGCTCAAGATAAAGATAGGGTGTAAGGAGGTGGACTGGATATAGCTAGCTCATGATAGAGATAGGGTGTAAAGAGGTGGACTGGATATAACTAGCTCATTATAGAGATAGGGTGTAAAGAGGTGGACTGGATATAACTAGCTCAAGATAATGATAGTGTGTAAAGAGGTGAACTGGATATAACTAGCTCATGATAGAGATAGGGTGTAAAGAGGTGAACTGGATATAGCTAGCTCATTATAGAAATAGGGTGTAAAGAGGTGGACTGGATATAG
>CABFOV010009324.1:0-11836 GCA_902141375.1 Timema poppense
AATAATAATAATATTAAGCTTTGGACCAGTTTCATAGTCAAATTTAGTACGCCTCAAGTGCGGCGCTACACTATGTTCATGACGACACCTGCCTAAACTCGAATGGAATGGGCCGTTCTCGCATAGGAAATTGGCCCATTCCATTCTGGTCAAGGTAGGTGTCGTCATGTATTTAGTGTAGCGCCGCACTTGAGGCGTACTAAACTTGACTATGAAACTGGCCCTTTATCTTTATCTTTTACGTCTCTCATTCATTAAAGCTTTATATATTTATTTTTTTCTTCTCACCTTCACTTACAAGTAGATGCTGTATATTTCTATCTACTTCTTCTAAAAATTACAACCTTCTTGATATGATGTGCTTAGCATTTTGGTTAATGAAGGGATAGGCCTACTGTTCACAAAACAACTAGTAGATTATTATTAAATATAAGAATTAAAGATATAAATAGTCCTACTCTTTATCTTTGTCGATAGTTGTCTGCATATCGGGCTAATATTTCCAAGTTCTATTCACAGGTTGACCGGAAAATTTAATTTATTATTGTTGTAATAATTATTATTTTATCAGAAATAATGAAATAATTAGCGGCTGGAGGAACTCCGTGTTTTGTCAGTTTTAGAGTAAACTTATTCTTTAAATCATGTACTGTTACAACCATTAGGTTCACAAAGTACGTTACACATGTTAACTATCAAAATTAATAAATAAATAATAGGTTGCGTTTAAAAAAAAATATTCCAAAACATGGTTAAATAAACATTCCAGAAACATATTAATTGTATTAAAGTTGGTAAATCTTAATTTACATTGCTAATAATTTACTCATTTTTTTGTTTATAGTGAGATTTAAAAAAATCATTGTTTTTTTAAAAATTTAATCTGTCTCCAACTATGTTGAAACATGTGATTTGAAAACTCGTTCGAAAACAAAAGAAAAACGCGTTAATATGTCGAAATGTTTTTAACAGCTTGATAACGAATTTATTATAAAACGTGAAGGGTGACATTCATTTTATTTTCCAACTCAATAGTCATTTTGAAGTTCCCAATAATTGAAGTGATTGGAACGTTTGAAAGCTTTTCAATCACGCAAGTATAATAACATTTAGAGCGGAATGTGGACTGATTTGAATTTGAAAAACGGTAACCATTTATGTTTAAATTATCATCAAGTGGTGTATTAAATTAAAAAGAGAGGATTTTTCGTGTTTTAATATATTTTTTCATTATTATTGTTAAATTTTCAAGGGCTTTTGTGTGTGTGTGTGTGAACCACGTACTACTACGCATCTGGGATCACTGCATATTACCATACTAAATAGGCGTAAATTTGAGTAAAATAAAATTTAGCAGAAATTTAACGCTGATGCACTTCCTATAAATATACTCTCTTAGCCTCGCCATTTAGATTAGGCCATTTAATAGTCTTAATATTGAATGGAATACTTAAAATAAAAACTCTCAACAAACTTAACAGCGTGATCAACTGGCGTGTTTCACTTCGATACATAAGTATGAACTCGAGATCGAATCCAATTTAAGAGGTTCTAGTAACTATTATTTTTAACTTAAGTGTTTTTCAAACCTCTTTAAGAATGTATTCCTATGCATTATATTTTGATTAATCTTATCATCCGGAGCATTGGGCCACGAGACCAGTTCCCCCCATAAGCTCGCGGGTGGATTGGGCCACATTCGTTGACCAGGAGGGTTATAAAAGATATAGACCTATTAAACTTAATAACATTACTGTTGGGCTACGTATACCTACCCGCCTCTGTGGCGTAGTTGGCTAACGCGCTTGTCGTGTTGAGCTCGACTGCTGAGGATGGGGAGATCGAGGTTCGAATCTCGGTCGGGTGGACGGGGGGTGGTTTTTCCTAAATGTTTTTACACTCTCCCTCCACGCAAATGCGGGTTCACTTCCTCTAATTCAACCTTCCCAATTCATAATCCATTAGCGTAATTAGTACTTAAAGAGTATAACCCGAACGGGTAGTAAGACGCGGTGCTAAATATTATTAATATTATACGTATACCTGTTATGAGACAAGGTTGTGCAGGGACGTATAAAAACAAATATACTTTTCTAGATTTCTTCTGTAGGATGCAAACGGATATATGCAGTAAGATTGGTATGAAAATAACTATAGTTTTTGTTGCGACAGTTTTTCTCATCCATATCTCATCAAAAACATTGGGCATTAGTCACTACCCGATAGAGATACGAGCGTTCAATTGAGTAAGGATTAGGAAGGGAGGATTTAGAGGAAACTTGCCCACATTTGTGTAAATGAATGTGGGAACTTATTTATTATACAATATCCTCTGTACTCTCGGCCAGGATTTGTATTTTAACCTATTCTTTACCATGGAACAAGATTAGCTGAGTTTGATATTTTGGCTCACTGGTGTTGGCACCATTAAATTTAGTTTAGTTCCTTTAGATTATTATTATTATTATTAGCATCACGTCTTACTACCCGTTCGGGCTATACGTACTTACGCTAATGTGTAATGGTAGGGTGATTGTGAGATGAAATGGGAGGACCTACAGTTTGACGTGGAATCCGAACCACGGTGGAGGCCTGGCATTCCCCACATGCACAAGATGTCTTGTCAGAGGTGAAGGAAGGGTTTGGTAATCAGATAAATCTGTGCCGGGACCGAGGATTGAATCCCGGACCCCCAGCACAGAAGTCTGACACCTTACCCCTAGACTTCCAGGTCACCTACTTTCACATAAGAGAAATGTTCAATTTTGAACTTTTTTTTTTTAACTATTTGAGATACGAGATAACTTATCATTGAAAATCTTCTGTCCCAATAAAACGACGTTTAAAACTGTCAGATAAGTTCCACCAAATGGTGTCTTAACACCTTGCTGGGACAGTGAGGATGGTCTGATTGCTGAACGCGGCCGTTGATTAGACGCTCCTTGTATTTCTTTCAGTGCTCCGTGTCCTGCGGGGAAGGGGTTCAGACCCGGGTAGTGCACTGCAAGGACATAAGAGGCGCCCCAAGCAGCATGTGTGACACCGCCTTCAAGCCTTCAGTGATGCAGGGGTGTCGCACCGGGATCCCTTGCCCGGCCCACCGACCTCCTTTCTACGACTCTGGTGAGTACTAACATCCCGTATTGTCGTGTATCGGCCGTTGTCCTACAATCTCTGGTTCAGGTTCCAACATAAAACAAAGGAGCTATCTCAGAACTATCTCGGAACTAGGTGTGCCAGCACGCAGAAGGGGTGGTTTTCCACACTGGGAATCATATGGGGATATCTTACATACTTTCTTCAGGCTAATTTGAGGACCATCTCTCCTTAGTGCCCATGGAGAGGGCGGGGCAACTCGCTTCGCATGACTCGCCCTGAGTTGCGCGCAGCACACGTGTGTCACGAGCCGCGTGCTTGTCGGTAGACCGGTCGGGGTCAAAGGCTCCTCAGTGAGAGCGGAACGCCTCGTTTGGACGGGTGTGTTGTTGCTTTGCTCCACTCAGTGAGAGCGGAACGCCTCGTATGGAGGGTGTGTTGTTGCCTTGCTCCGCACCTCACACGCATAATGGAAGACAGCGAAGCCCTGCGTTAATAAATTCAACTTTATGAAAGTAATCGATTAATACCATGCTATCTCAGAAGCATATGTTCCTTTTTTAAACTTGATAGTAAAATAAAATTCCCTTCGCGTCGAATAAAGCTCAAAGGGACATTCCGAAACTACCAATAATCTATCTATAATCTGTCAACCGAGTTTCTAGCCTAATCATCACAGAATACGTTGTTCTCTATCTGACAGGTGGAATGAGCATAGAACATTTATCAGGCCAGGGGCACACACAACCTTTGGTTCAACCTTACCCGCCACCGCGACCAGCACCATCTAGCGCCACGGCCGAGAGACTTGTCGGACAGCAAATAGTTCCTTCCGAGGCCACGTGAGTACCTCCACTAGCGCTAATATTGGGGGAACCTGCAAACTAATGTACTTGCATGATTAGGAAACATAATATATAAATATATGCGGGAAAGAGAGAAAAATGTTTATATTTATGATTATATAAATATAACTTTTAAAATCTAAAAGTTTGCAGGTACTAAATATTTTATATTTTTAAAATACAGCAATAATGAGGTTATAGCAAAGGTTGATAACATAGAAACCAATTTGGTTGATCACATTGATCACATTTTGGTCGTCGTATCCAGGTTAAAAATCACCTAAGTTAAGTTTATTGCTTATCCAAATAGCAAACGTTGTAGAAAGCCTGGATATAGTATAGGTGCTGTGTGATTTTTGCGCAGATCCACAAGATACCGCAACTAACTTTTTATAATATCGGGAATTCAGTCATAAAAGCGTCCATAAATTCACCAATTAACATATATTATAGATGAATTATATATGTATTGATACTGTACTTTAAACTACACTGTACTCGTGATAATATGGCTCTTCTAAAATTGTTAGAATAAAAGGCAGTATTGTTGGGGCAATTTACAGAAAGCCCAGTGACATCACTATATTATATTATTATTATTATTATTATTAGCCTGGCATTCCACACATTCACAAGATGTCTTGTCAGAGGTGGAGTAAGGGTTTGGTAATCAGATAAATCTGTGCCGGGACCGAGGATAGAACCCCGGCCGCCAGCACAGAAGTCTGACACCTTACCCACTAGACCGCCAGGTCACCCCGACATCACCATAAATAGTAATCTAGAATCAAGTTTGCGTTGAGTGGATGAACAATAAGTTTGTGAAAGACTTACACGTGATATATCAATCTTACTCTAAGAGGCGAATCTCATCAATCAGGTTTAAATTGTCTCTTTAGTTGGTTCAAGGTAGCTCGGAATTTTCTGGAAGCTAAAAAATTACTAAAACATTTCCGTATTCAGTATGTTTGGATACGATGACTATTGGAATCGAATAATATCTCTTATCAAAGATTAAAAAAAACATATTTGCTAAGAAGCTGGATGCAGAACTGTTGTTAAAAATATTTTTTTTAAATACAAAAATACAAAGTTATTATGAATGAAAAGTCGTATAGGACCATTGGATCTCAAAAGGTGTGCCACGAAATTCTCGACGTTATGTTATTGTTAATAAAAAAAAAGTAAATTCATTCAAAACTTTTTTTTTCTGAATAAATAAGATAAAATAAATTCGAAAGCTTTGATGTATTTACTTTCCTGAAAATGTATTCGCTTTTAATCAAAGAGTTGAGATATTGAGACTCTTGTCGATTTTTACAAGAAAAGTTTAATTCGTTGTCGAATAGAGAACATATAAATGCATTTACTGTTCAACTGGAAGAAATTTATCTGTGTGCCCTTTATATTCATAACTAAAAAATATACAGCCTTAATATATACACATTCTATAGTTTCAGATATTTTCGAAACAACGAATATTATTAAAATATTAGCTTAAAATTAGTTTTTTGTATAAAGGAATACGAGTTGACATAACTAAAGATTTATTTGTAGCATATAATGTATATCTTGTATTAAGCATCTACAATAATAAATGTACTCTTCTCATTAATAAACAGTGTTAAATGTACTTATGGTGATTTTAATAAAGTCAAGTCAGTTTACAAATATAACACAATATCAGCTTTTTAAAATTTAAAGATTTCACAAAACTGTTTAACTCTTATACTCATGGATATCATAAGTTTCAGTTGTATGATAAATTTGGTGATTATTTCTTGATAGTATTTTGTGTGCAGATATGTTATTAATGATTGTTTTGATTATAAAACAGCTTAAGTGTAAATATGTTGTTATTACAATATATTATTTTTCGCTACTAGCTAGTATATTTGTGATTTATATTTCTTTAGACATTTCCTGGATTAATACAACCTTAATACAATGTATAATCCTTTTATAAAATGTGACACTACTTTTTTACCTAGTATGCTAAACGCAAAAATATAATATTTAGCCCAACTTATTTTACAAAATCCTGATAACTACGCAATTTTCTTTTAAATGTAATTATTTAAAGCATGTTTTTACCCAATTATTATGTAATTTATTTTAAGGTAATTTCTAGTTTGTTATTGAAACTCAATGCATTGTTTTCATTTCAGAAATGTATTATTTAAGATTGTGGCTGGTGTTTTAGAAAATATTTTAGTTGCCCGGAGAAAATAAATAAATCCATGTCTTGTCCTTAGAAACCAAAGCTCATACTAGAGATATTAAAAATATATATTTTTTTAAAAACTAGTTTAAAGTACCCACACCCAAAAAGGTATATTCAAAATTGGGACCAGTATCTTAGGAATATTTTAAAATGAATGTGAAAAACAACAATTTGGAATGAACTTATTTACTGTAAGTAGTATGTTTTTAAAAACCTTTATTTTATCCTGTTGCAGTTGATTTATATATTTATATTTAATTAAATTTTTAACACAAAGAAAACTGTGAAAACACATTGGGAAACTGGTCAGTATTTCAAACTCTGACCATAGATCAATGTCCATGCACTTGGGCAACTTTTAAAATATACCTGTGCTTTAATAACATTTGGATAACGATATGTTTTCAACAGTTAGCTGAAATACTTTCTAAAATTTCTATGTAAAATTATAATTAAAATGTGTATTTATTTGGATAAACCTTAAGAAAATAAATTAAAATATTAAAATAATATCATCTAAGCTTTCTAGCTAGCCTTAAAAAAACACATATCACTATGTAATGTGTTAATACCAAACCTTTTTGTATATTACTCATCAACATATGACTGAGAGAAATATTGAGCTACTTTTATTCACATACACACCCCACACATTCAGTTTGTAATTGAATAATGAATAATTAATGACGTCACAGCAATGTACACATAGGAAGGTAACCTTTTACTTTCTATTGATGTGTCACACCAAAGGGGATGTTAATATTTAACTCGTACTTACTAATATGGGGGCCCATTTGTAGTGACGTAATGGGCCAAGGCGCTAGGAAAGAAAAACAAAAAGGTGTATGCGTGTATAAAACACTAGTATTTCAAATAAATCTAAGATTTGTCTCATGAAAGTTATTTTAAGTATCAAATGAGATAGTTATTAAGTTGTAGCATCTCCAAATTTGATTAAACTAATCAGTGTATATTTTACCCATGAATTTAAAGAAAGTTTAGATCTGTCACAAGGAACGTGCTCACCTTTGCGCTCCTTTTACGGGTCCTGCACTTACTAAATATAGATTCTACAACTGTTCTAAAGTCAGAAAAAAAATCATTAACATATATTATTTTAGCATATTTTAAAATAAAATGTTGCATTATAGCAAATCATTACTAAGATGTTTAAGAAGGGCATTATCTTTATAAAACTAATCTTCCTGGTTACTAATTTTTAACAAATAAATTTGATGGTGTTTAACCGTAAACCCACACAATTATAGCAGGTAAATTAATTATTTAATCTGAAAGCAAAATGAATGGTGCAAACCTCCTCTTAAGTGACAAGAAAATATTGCATCAGAAAGTCACATTTTTAACTATTTATCTAAATATGTATTTGTAAGAGTTATCCTGATTTGCTAAGTTGGTGTATTGTATAGAACACAGAATGAGTAACGTGATAAAGTGATCAGAACTGGGTTAAATCAAAAATACAAACAATTTTTTTGAGCTAGTATGGGTAAATAATGCCATCAGAGCAGGATATTTTTTTTAAAAGTGCCTGGCGAGACAGTAGATAGGCAATCCGCATGGCTTGTCGTTAAATTCCCTTTGGGAGGCGTAGCCCCTTAAAACACTCACATGCTGACCAGCCACTCTTATCTGGTTTCCAGATTGCCTACTTATAGCCCTATCAGGCGCTCATGCAGTAACAAAATATAAAAATGTACAAAGTGCAGTTTCTATTTAGCGAGAACTTTATATAAACGGAAATGTATCAGCACATGACTTAAAAAATAACTTAAATTATTACAGTAGCATCCAAAAAGAACTGTAACAATGACAGTATAAAACCAATCTTGATTAGTCAAATCCAAGAATCAGGTGACCCCACGTGAATAGAATGTAGATGAAAAAGGTAATCTAAGCTAAAGCTAAATTTTAGCTATGTATTTATAATTTGATGGTGTAAAGTGTAAAAGATATTACATTACTTTAAAAAAAACTGCTTAGAATAAATCTTGAAATAGGCACCAAGCAAGTTTAAGTAACTTTCTAAACGTTCCAAATTTGATACTAAATTCTGGAAACACTTTTTATTTTATTTTTTGTCAGAGTTTAGTCTTCTGTATAAAAATCAGAATAAAACTAAACATTTTAGTAAAGAAGACTACTATATATATATATATATATAATTTTTAAGTTAGCTTTTTAAGATAGTAATAATAATGGCGTGTCTGAGATACACAAATCCCTAGCTCGGTTCGCGGAAAGATTAACCAGTACTAATGTAGGCCTACCATTGCCCAGGGAACGCCTGTATGTATGCACTGATCGTACAGCCTTCTCGGGGAGGCTCTTTCTATGTCCCATTCAGATGAGAGGATGATGGTAGCGAATATAATGGTGTAAAGCCAATTAAGGTTTTAACATAGCTTAAGGGTGACCTGGCGGTCTAGGGGTAAGGTGTCAGACTTCTGTGCTGGCGGCCGGGGTTCAATCCTCGGTCCCGGCACAAGATTTATCTGATTACCAAACCCTTCCTTCACCTCTGACAAGACATCTTGTTAATGTTGGGAATGCCAGGCCACCACCGTGGTTCGGATTCCCACGTTAAACTGTAGGTCCTTCATTTCCCTCCTGTACCAGCTGTAAATCGAGCCCGGGACCTCTAGGTCAGCAATAATATAAACAAAAGCAACTTATAAATGTATTATTTTTAATTATAACAAAATGGTTTTTGTTCTTCTAACACAACTTTCACAGACGATCACACGATCTAAATCATCATGGACGCTGTGGGCTGGGATGCTGGTTGCAGGGAGGTCGGTGTTATTTGAGTGCACAGGGAATTGTTTTCCACACGCAAATTTGGATACACTTTCTCTAACATATCTCTCTTAGAATGAGTCGTTGATAAGCAATAAGTTGGGCGTAAAAATTAAACAAATCTATAAATCAGCTATATATTATTATTAGTTATTATTATTAGCACCGCGTCTTACTACCCGTTCGGGTTATACGCACTTACGCTAATGTGTAATGGTAGGGTGATTGTGAGATGAAATGGAGGACCTACAGTTTAACGTGGGATCCGAACCACGGTGGAGGCCTAGCATTCCACACATTCACAAGATGTCTTGTCATAGGTGAAGGAAGGGTTTGGTAATCAGATAAATCTTTGCCACGACCGAGGATTGAACCCCGGCCACCAGCACAAAAGTCTGACACCTTACCCCTAGACCGCCAGGTCACCCAAATTAAAAACGACTACAAAATAGGCGGAACAAGAATGTTTACCCATTGCATCAATCAATTTGTATTTTACTCATTCATCAAACTTCCCTTTCAACTCCTTTTATTCGAGGTGGAGTTACCTGGTTCTTACCCCTGTCTTTTAATCCACAAATTATAATTTTTTTGGAAGGTCTCCTGGAATGTAACCAGGGATTTCTTTATTTGCAGCCGACCTTTATAATACGTCAATTAGGGAGAGGGAGGTTTTTTCTAGTCGCCTAACAATTAGAACAGCTCTAAAAGAGACAGTAATAAGCCTACAACTAGGGAAAGTTTGGTTTCCGTCCCGATTAAAATAAAAACCCTGCTTGTCTTCCTTCATTCCACCTCTATGTGTGTCGTTGTGCTTGTTGTGGCCGAATTTCTTTTTTTCGTGAGTTAATGTGTAACTAACATAATTATTTCCTTCTTGTATGTGTATTTTTGTGTCACAATTTTGGTTTTCTGTATTTTTTTTTATCGTAGATTGAATAGCTTAGGATTTTATATTGTATAAAAAGGCAACCTTGCTAATTCTACCTTTCTTAGCTTTCCTCTTCCTACTTTAAAAAAAATCATCCCTGTCATTTTATTGGTATGTGTGACGCTTTCATTGGCTCACACTTTCTCTATTCTTTTGTTACTAATTTGTGTATTTTTTTTATTTATTTTTTTCGTTTTGGTTTTGTCTTGCACAGAAAACCTTAACCTGAAAGCCTTGTTCCATTGTTGGTTTTTTTTCAGCCATTTCGAAATGTTCTTTGCGTGCGGCTGGTTGTATTTGAGGTACAGTATTTCTATTTTCACCCACTTCACCCTTTCGTGTGACGCTACCTTCCCCGCTATGAGACCGAGCGCACTCTATCTATTTTTATAACTACTTGGCACCGTCTTGTTTACATGAGAGCACCCCTTCACGTAACACTTACATCACCTCACCCCCCCCACCCCCCCAACTACCCTTCACACGCCATCTTTTACACGAACATCAACCGCCGTCACCCACTTTCGCACATGCACACCCACCTCGCAATCTATTTTATATTTATATATATATATACTCACCTTACTTTATTGCGCCATCATTTTATCTATCCGCAGGAAAGCCACAAAGTCAACTTTGAACTCATATTCTTCAATTTGATTTTATTTTAATGGTCTGCATGTATTACAAATTTAATTTTTCATTGGTGAGCTTACGCCATTATTTTCTTGAAACATATCTTAGGATTATTAAAATGATTGGTCAATATATCCCTTTATTATTTCAAAAGTAAATTCTACTTTTGATTTCCATACATATGTAATAAAAATAATATTTTGTTTATTTAAAAACTAACGAAATAGGTATAGATTAAATTTGAGTAAAAAAAATTTGCCCCGCCCAAATATTTATTAGATGTGGGATTCTACAATAATTTGTTAAAAGAGGGAATAAATGTGTTAAGCTATTTAGATTCAAACAATGTACGTCTATACGTTATTTATTTATCATATTTATCATTGTTTTGATATAACGAGTAAAACCTTTACTTTTAAAACCGATTGTACTAATGTACGTAATACCCACACTGCTCAATGAGTCGTTTGTAATGTTAGACTATCATAAGCTCGTTAAAACTCAATTATATAATTTTAATTTCGCTCACCACTACTTATCTAAATAATTTGGCTAGAAGACAATATGGGAGGCTCAAGTAACAGACACATTATTTATAATATTGAACCAAATATGTGTCTTAGATCTCTGGACATGTGCTGTTTGTTTGACAAGTTATCTTACGATTCATATTAAAATAAGCATGATGAAACTTTTCTGTAATTTGGGCTATTTAACATGCAATTTGTAAACCTAATGATATTTCATCACACGACTTACTAGCGTTCTTAAATCTAGAACAGACGCAACACCATGACTCGGTAGTTATTTCATCACTGAGAAAGGAGTACCCGATATCTTACCGATGATAAATGTATCGGCGATGATGAGAATTGAACCCGGGATTTTCATCTCAGTAGGCAGACATACTAACAGCTAGGACAATCTGTCAGCTGAGGACTTTTAATATTTTACCTCACATATTAGTATCAGCATTAGCATTTTCAATTAGTAGTGTATAGCAATTAACAGAAACTACATTAAATTGATAAGATAGCTCTTTTTCATACTTGGGTTGAATTTTTGGTTGAACTTAGAGAGGTAAATGGAAGGATAACATTAAAATGGACCTGAAAGAGAAGGCGTATTGAGGTGGATTGGATATAACTAGCTCAAGGCAGGGATAGTGTGTAATGATATGGACTGGATAGAACTAGCTCAAGATAGGGATAGTGTGTAATGATATGGACTGGATATAACTAGCTCAAGACAGGGATAGTGTGTAATGATATGGACTGGATATAACTA
>CABFOV010009325.1:0-19862 GCA_902141375.1 Timema poppense
CATTATAGTAAAAAGGTAATATATACTTTTTACCTGTGTATTCTGTTAGTTCGAGAGGAAAGGATTTAATAATCTTTGTATCATTGTAATTTGATTCAAGTGAAATTAAAAAAATCTCTTAAATTTTTGTCAGCAGCATTTAAATGTATTGCAAACCCTCCTCTCAGAGAGAAAAAAAATGTGAAAGTGTTTAAACCTTTTTTTAATTTGTCAAAGTCAAATGGTTTAATACTGGTATCATATGTGAATACATATTATATTGTTATAAACAAACCATCTCGTTTCAAATGATGTTCTGATACGAATCTTTGTTCTAAGACTATGATAATAAAATGTGTTTTTTAGATCAATGGTATAGTCAGTGTCTCGGTCATCGCTATAGTCTATGTCTTGATCAACGGTATAGTCAGCGTTCGGTGTAGTAGATCAACGATGTCCGGTGGAACTGGATATGAGTGGCTCAAGGTTGACCAATTATCTCGAGGACTAGCTCGAGGTGGACTACCTCGAGGTGAACTAACTCTGAAAGGTAGATAAGCGTTACGTGGCTTAAGACGCTAGACTCTGGGTCTGAGAAGTGGAGGCTCGGGGGGCCACTGGGTGGAACATTCGGTTTATCCCCGCGTTTTCCCGTCCCATGCCCACATAAACTCGGGTGCATTTCCTCTGTCTGACACAGTCGGTAGCATATCTGTCAGGGAACTGGGTTTGATACCTGGCTTGGCTGAAACATTGATAGGCCCTGGGTGTTGTGTCTGTTCGTCTTGCTAACCAGTTAAGGTGGCCCCGAATTTGCAGAGACGTAGAGTGAGAAACATCCCAACCCCAATATTCCCCTGTGTTAGTGATTGATGCGTTTGACCGTAAAACTGGGTAACGATAAATACCCTCATCTGTGGTCACATGGTCTAACGCGCCACTCTCGTTATGGACTTGAAGACGGGGAGGTCGGGGGGCTGGGTACACCAAGGGTGGTTCTTCCACGAAAATGCGGCCTCACTTCCCCATTAGATAACCCAGACGAGCAGTGATACTGACCGTCCTGAGAGATGACAGAAGAATGACTTTACGCAGGGTACGAATCTTGGTCGGCTTAGTGACCGAGAATTGAGGGAGTAGGATCAACGCTTAGGTACAAGCAATTGGGATTTGAACCCTGACATCGACCGTCCAGATTGACGCCTTAGTCCACGCTTCCACCGATGTGAGAGGGGGAATCTGTAGGGGGAGGTGGACGGTTGTGAATATTTCACTAACAGTTCTCAATATGTTCGAAAAAAGTTTTTATCCGAATGTACCGTCATGAGAGCGTGTAAGGGGAATTGAGAAGGGAGAGGAGGACGGTTGTGAATATTTCACTAACAGTTCTCACTATGTTCGAAAAAAGTTTTTATCCGAATGTACCGTCATGAGAGCGTGTAGGGGAATTGAGAAGGGGGAGGACGGTTGTGAATATTTCGCTAACAGTTCTCACTATGTTCGAAAAAAGTTTTTATCCGAATGTACCGTCATTTGCGCATGATGAGAGGTAATCTGTTCCGGTGAAGATGTGTAGGTTTCAAAAAAAGCTCATTTAGACTCGACCGTCCTCGAGCAGGCCCATGACGTCGGCGCGCTCCCCTCCTCCCCTCCCAACCACATTTCTCCTAGAACATGGAGATACGCCTTCAGGGAAGGGGTGCTCGAGGAGGAGAGAGAGCACCCCCGTGAGCTTAGGGGTGGGGTACTCAGTGTCCTGAAACATGGGGGGGCTGGCCTATCGGGGGTGAACACACGGTCTAAGTCGTGACTCTTGGAGTTTGAATCCAAACTCAAGGTTTGTATAACCAGCTTTGGTGAACGCACGGTCTAAGTCGGGGATTGGAGTTCGAATCCATACTCAAGGTTTGTATAACCAGCTTCGGTGAACACACGGTCTAAGTCGTGATTCTTGGAGTTTTAATCCATACTCAAGGTTTGTTTTAGAAAGCCAGCTTCGGTGAACACACGGTCTAAGTCGTGATTATTGGAGTTTGAATCCATACTCAAGGTTTGTATAGCCAGCTTCGATGAACACACGGTTTAAGTCGTCACACTTTCTAGATTCTAGGGGGATTGGAGTTTGAATCCATACTCAAGGTTTGTTTGTTTTGAAAATAAGCTGGGTTAAAACCTGCTTCGGTGGACACACGGTACTAAGTCATCACAATTTCTAGATTCTAGGGGGATTGGAGTTTGAATCCATACTCAAGGTTTGTATAGCCTGCATTGGTGAACACATGGTCAAGTCATCACACTTTCAATTTTTTAATATTATATTCTGAAGTTCATAGATCAGGAGAGAGAGACATTACATAAAGTATCCATTTAAGATTATATTCTGTAAGGTAACAATACCTAGAATCTTTTTTAAGACTATTCAGATCAGGAGAGAGAGAGAGAGAGAGAGAGAGAGAGAGTATCCTTTTAAGACTATGTTCCATGCCAGGACCAAGGATCGAAGCTCGGACCCCGCGCGGAGAATTCCGCGTGCGCCCCTCCTCCCCTCTCTGCCCCAGTATTCCGAGAGAGAGTGCGCCCTGAAATATGAATGCTGGTATCGGTGAACACGCCGTCTAGGAGACTTCCACCTCGAGGAGGATAGAGAGAGAGGGAACACTCAGTAACCCCCCGAAACATGAGCGGGGCGCGTATCGGTGAACACGCCGTCTAAGTCGTGAAACGTTTCCCCTCACCGCCCTGAAACATGAATGCAGTGCGGGAGAGAGTCGACCCACCCAACCCCTCTCACACCCGCGAACTCCACTGTCCTGAAACTCCTAGCTTCTGTATCGGTGAACACGCCGTCTAAGTCGTGAAACGATTTCCCCTCACTGCCCTGAAACATGAATGCAGTGCGGGAGGGACCCCCCCACCACCTCTGGAACCACCCCTCTCACACCCGCGGACTCCCAAGATACCTACCACCACCACCGTACCACCCCTATCCGCCCTGAGGCATGAAGTTCTACCCTACTGGCATTGCACATGAAAAATAATGTTTTTGAGTAAGTTGAAATATTTTGTTTTGGCTTCATTTACAGAAAATACTTTTTGACATTAAACTTTCAGAGCCAAAGGAAAAATTAAAGTTGCTTCTTCAGGTATGAGTTTGGTTAAGATATTGTATGAATCAATCTCTGGATTGTAGGGAATTGCTTTTGACATTTTTGTGTATTTTTTTTATTCGTGGGACTATGTTTTGACTTTTTGAAGATAATATATATTAATTTTCAGGATAATTCTGTTGTGTTCGTGCCACAAGCGTAAGTAAAGCGTGCATTGACAGTTTCTAAGTTTGTGAAGATATATCAGCATCGAAGTTGTCAGCTACAACTCGAGTAAAGCTTCTCTCATAAGTAGTATTTTGTTTTTGCAGCATTGCGGGATGCAAATTTTTGAATCTTAGGATTTCTTCATATGATCAAATAACTTGGAAGTTATGAAAGAACCGAGCTTATTTTAAAAAAAACCTATTTTTATTCCCACAGCAATCTGTGAGCTCGTGGCCGCGTTCAAGAGGACTGCTGTAATCATGTGTCCTATCAGAAGAGCAGGAAGTATTTTATCAAGTTTGGGGCTTACAGAAGTAAGTAGTTTCATCAGTATTTGGCTGGATTCTTCACGAACACTATACTTGATTTATCCTTTTAAAATACCTAGAGAGGACGGATACAGAGTCAGAAAAATTATCAATGTCTTCATGTGGTTTAGGTCTGAATACATCAATACATGTACGTAACCTGATGAGGACAATATCATTATTTGGGATTGAAATTTGTCATATGATGTTTTTACAAGGTTGCGGAAACTTAATCTTATTCCTCCATTGACTTCTTACAACTTTAAGATTTCTATTGTGTTACATAAGCGAGTATGACTTTAATGCACCTACAAATTTTAGAAAAGGTTTATCGTTATCATTTAGATTTGAGGCTTCACAAGTATGTAGACTGGATGCATCAACTGCAAATTACCCCAAGAATATATTCTGATAGTCAACATTATACCTGCCCTCAGCAGCATTCAAATCACTGACTGTTCCCTCAATTATTATTATAATCTATGATGACCATTCACCGTTTTGACTATCACAAGTTTCAAAAATCAATTCTCTTATCGATTTTCTTTAATCCAATCATTTATCACAGAACATGTATGTAGGTCTCCAACGGTCTGGGTGTTTTTAATATCCTTTTCTAAAACACATTTAGTCCTACAATAAATTCAATGATGTTTAAAGTTAAAATATATTAGACTACTTAATCTTTGAATATATACAAGCTTTTTTCTTTTGATCCTTCACCACTTTTGTTTTTATCAGGCTACTTTAATGTTATCAGTGTATATAAAAACACAGGTTTTATGCCAGGTAATCTTCATGTCCTTATCCTTCTTAAGAAGTCTTTGGAGTTCTGTGTGTTTTCCATCATTGCATGTTATAGCCGTTATAAATCGTTGTTTTCCTGCTTCAATAAGTTTCTCAGTTTTTTCACCATAGCTATATTTCCACTGAAAAAAACTTCTCCATTTGTGTTTTATTTCCAAATTTACCTCACTATTCAAAACACCTGTTACAGAGGAAACAAAAATAAAAGATATAAAATGACGTTGTTCAAGAATTAACACAAAATAAAGTAAAACAATCAAATATTTAGAAAAATTTAAAGACCCTTGAACTCCACGAAATTTATTTTGTAGCTAGAGATTAAATTATACAATTTGTAAAACAAAAGAACTCTAAATAACCGTAAATAAAAAATAAACATATAATTGGTAGATCAAGAAATATTACATTATATCAAATTGCGCTACGTTGGATGACGCCATCTTGAATTATGTGAGTTGCCCAAAAGTACTTTAGTGGTACCCGGTATTTCTCGATTCATAATAACAACTTCATACAAACAATATCAACAACAAAAAATCTGAATATGTTAAAACTTGGTTCAGCTCGTGTCTGCCGGACTATTAGACCTGGTTTTGTGAAATGAGAGACGCCCAATTTGCAAACATGGATCAGTTTGAGAGTGTCTGACTCTAAAAAATTAGCAATAAGAGTTAAGCCATATCTGTTAAAGTGGGCATACCTTTATTCGAGCAAATAGGTCCTAAAAACGTGATTCTACGATACAGATTAGCCCGCAGGATTTTTATTCGGGCCGGGTGGAGGGGGTGGGGGTTGCAAACTGGAGGATCTGGGGAGTATTCCATGGTGGAGGGTCTGAAAATGTATTACATTGAAGCCTCAAAAGACGCTTTTTAAGGAAATACTTGTCTCTTTAAAATAAGATATAACATAAGAAAAATGTTTAAAATTTATCTAAATTCGTGGGTGGACACTTACCTTAACGATTTGAATGGCAAATGCTGTTGGGATTGATTGCGCATTCGCCAAACTATGAAGCCTAAAGTCAGCAGATGAGGGTGCTGGTAACTAGTTGATTAGTTATATTCTGTTGGCTGGAGGAGGGGGAACTGTTGGAGTGCTAGTTAATAACATTGTTGGGTAGGATTAGCCTGCTTCAAGTATTTACACAGCCTCAGAATCTCAGGGGACCAATTGATCCCTGGCCCACCTTGATATTTTGTTCATATCTTGTGTGCTCCACTTTATTAGGTGTAATAAGGGAGGCTACACTCGATCAATAAGCTCGACCGGGATTTGAGCCCTGATCTCACAAATACCAGCATTCATTCTAGTATGAAAGATACGTTATGGACCACGCAACCACCAATGCGGGTAGCCTTGTGTTAAATGCATACAGTTGTCAGATAGGAAATACCGTGGGCTAATAAAACCTACACAACCTGATCTTAATTTTAACACTACCCTCTAAAACCATTCTCTCTTTTTCTTTCTTTACTTTTCCCAATACCGTAAAGTGTAAACACTAGAAATATCCAACTTGTTGATTATCACACATACATTACTATTCGTATCAAACCTGCAGAATGTATTATAATCTAATTTACCAAGTAATTATAATATTATATTACCTTTCCAAACGATCTCCCAAGACATTGGACAAATCTTTCTTCATAGGGTTGTACAAATCTTCTATTTCCAAAGTTCTTGTATAGCCCTTCTTAAAGAAATCTAGAGTCCACCTATAAATAATGTATGTTAACATAACTTATTTAAAAAATATGTATTCAAAATCGTATTAGAACGGATTTAAATAAATGTTCATCAATGTATAGGCTTATACACGATGGCAATACATTTTGTTACTGATTTTATGTCAATACAAAAACTAGAGATCAAAAGTAAAAATATTTAACAATTCCAAAAAATACTTAATTCGCCAAGGTTTTTTTTTACAAGAGGTTGAAATGTATAGCGGCCCATAACAAAACTAGAATGCTTCTACAATTCGAAAAAATTAAAAAAGGAAAATGAGAGATAATATACGAGCCCTGAGTTATTAATATCCCTGAGGGTAGCATTAGAGGTAGAAACTAGACCTAGAGAAAGAAGACTGTATGCTAGGCCGCCCCAACTGTCACTTATTGCAGATTAGTCAGGAACAAGGACCTAAGTACACATTTATTAATACGCGTTAAATATCTAAAGGTGGAACAATTATATCCACCCTCCAAAAAAGACTGACTCTAAATGAATGGATAGAAAGGTATAGAATGGTAACTCTCTGTAGTATGACTAGAACAGGAATCTGAGTGCTAGGTGGATATTAGATGAACTAATGCTATCAGCTTAGTGCAAATCTGTAATAAGTACTACAGTGCAAAATTACACTAAGAACATTTGTAATTGGTTATATCTTGTATGTATGATTACATTAGCTCTAACTTTATATATCTCGGACCTAATGCTCAATAGCAAGAGCACTTCTTTGTTAAGTAACTGTAGGATAATGTAGGTTAAGCCACTTAACATTTTGTTTCAAATACTCTTATTTATATGGTTTGAGTAGGTAATACATTTACATTAACTAACAAGTTTATTAAATATTTTAATAGGTATTCAAAATAAGTATTAATAATGATTGGTCTATGCCATTATCATGACTTATTTGTGTTAAAAACATCCCAAAAATGCACAATACGTTCAAAGATAGATACAAACTTTTCAACCAAAGCTCAACCTAACTTATACTTGTTGCGTTCTCCATTGGTGATTGTGACATAGGCTATGGACAAATGTATAAATACACATTTTAAAAGCTCTCAAACATAATATTAAACCAAACAAACTCATACAAATATTAATGGTGTATTTAAATTTAAATTTTCATGATTTTAAAGCAACAAACTCATATACACAATAATGGTGTATTTTAAATTTCAATTTTTACGGTTTTAAAGCAACTTATAAGAAAAATGACGAGTGCGAATGAATTGAGATTTTAAATATCAAAAATTAAAGAAAACAACATCGTATTTCTTCGACAGTAGTGCTAATGCGTTTGGCAGAGAAGTTAACACTGTTTCCCCCTATAAAGATCCTACACCATGTCTAAATGGCAATGATATTACCTTCTATCGTGGTCATTCGGTCTTGGAGGGATTAGAGGGAAGGTGGCTCTAGCCCACTCTATCATAACTGATCACTTAGAATTGGATTTTCATTACGTCAATGTTTTCAACCACTGGAACACCCTTAACACGAACGTAACAAACAAATAAAAACTAAACAAAAATATATTTGGTAAAATTGGTTCTCTAACAAGTTTAAAACTATACTGCTTTGTTATTTAAGAATAGTATTTAAATGGTTTTTTAGCAATACAACAAAACCTATAGCAGTAAACTTCTCGAATACCACGGCTCTTCACAGAAGCAATTTTTTAATTAATTAAACTATTTTCCAGCTACAGTTAACAAAATAGACTTAAGCCCCATTAGGATTTATATTTTTTTATCTTCAGATTGATACACTACAACATTCTTTAACTCATCCATGTTTATGGACCACGTTCATCCTGATTAAACGTGAGTGCCACAGTGTTAAATGTCTACGTATATAACAAGAGATACTACATATAAAAGAGTTAAGTCTAGAAACACCACTCTAATTTAGGCAAGTAGAACTACATCTCTAGCGATCACGGCGTTAGTGCCGTGAACTAAAAACGGGATGTTTGAATATACCTAATTTGTATTGATTTGATTGATTTCTTTTATTTGAAACACAATGCATTTTCTTTTGCGGAATGTTGATTTATAAATTATTATTATATCAAATTCAATCAAACGTAATTAAATGGTGACCTGGTTGTCTAGGGGTAAGGTGTCAGACTTCTGTGCTGGTGGCCGGGGTTCAATCCTCGATCCCGGTATAGATTTATCTGATTAACAAACCCTTCCTTCACCTCTGACAAGACATCTTGTGAATGTGGGGAATGCAAGGCCTCCACCGTTGTTCGGATTCCACGTTAAACTGTAGGTCCTCCATTTCAGCTCACAATCACCCTACCATTACACATTAGCGTAAGTGCATATAACCCGAACGAGTAGTAAGACTCGGTGCTAATAATAATAATAATAATAATAATAATAATAATAATGATAAAATGTAATTAAATCCATAATTTTATAAATAAACCACGCTATAAAATGTAAAATCTAGAAGATCCAGCTAAACTCCTTCCTTAAAATAAATGACAAAATTGTTAACAAAACAGTAATGGAAAATTTTACATATTCGTCACACTTCCTTTTGTATAGACTTCTCACGATCCCGCATGCGCATTCCTCTGTGACGTAATTGAAACTTGCAAGCTGTTACTAGCGATAGTGCCCCAAACTAGCTTACAGGATCAGATAGCTCTGTTATGGTGCCCACCCCATGGGCTAATGATTTGTCATCTAGCGTGACTTGTGACAATATCGCAACCTATTCACAACGTCACCCTCTAACACTTTGGTACTCTCAATTAAATTGAGCTCTTCGTAGAAGGTGATTACTCAAATTGGAATTACGGTGACCTTGATAGTTTTGTCTTACGTACAATACCAAAATAGAGCTCTACACTTGTATTAAACTTTACAATGATTTGTTACAGTTCTATTTTAGACAAATTAAACAATTTAATTCAGATAATAATATAATTTAGCCTTTAAAAACATAATAAATAAGCAAAATGACATTATTTTGAATTGCGCAACGCATAATCTTTTTGAGTTAAGAATAACCTATTCGAGACATACATACATGCACCCCTCTAAGGCAAGACGCAGTGACTATCAATCACTGTGAATAATCAATGCTACAAATCACTGATTAAAAAAATACGGACACGGTGATCACCAATATCGGAAAATGACTCTTTCATCCATCCCTACTAGCACGTATACTAGCACTGGGTGTTTACACAATGGGAGTCACATACAAGTGCTGCATGCGCAACTATAATAATTGACTAGTTCCAGCATACTTGCACCATGTCACCACGCCTTTATCAGCATGATCTGTTGTGCTAATACGACCCTTTTATGATAGGAAGTACCCAAAGTGAATCAGTTTCAAGAATATGCCCCCTAGCCTTTCTTATAGGTGGAAAAATTACCTGATGAACACTTCACATCAAGATCAGCGCTGTATAATGAAGGACAAAGGTTAAATAAATAGTACACATTATTTAAATATATTCTTTACGAAATAAATCCCACATGCAGTGAAGATAATTTTATCTCTCGTGTCCATACTACGAATATATATCTTCTAGCATAGATCATTTACAAAGAGGATGGTTATTTTTCTCTCACATTCATGTGCAATAAAGATAAGTTCAAGAATATACTCTCATACACAGGCTCAACACACGTTACCATTTGATTAACTCAAACGAGTCATCTCCCAGATAGCTGCAAAGTGTTTGTATTACCAGCCTAAGTTCTTAACGGCCATACGGACTCTACCTGCATATGCAAGGACAATGATTTCATCATCAACGCCATCTTCTTCATCTCCCTCTAAATGATGCTTGATAAATATTTGATCCTTTACGAGTTCAGATAAACACTTTACTCGATCATGCTCTTTGAGCTTGAACTGGTCTAACGCCTAGCACAGAACAGCCTCGTCATCATCGGGATCGACTATGGCCTACCTGTGAAGGACCTCAAGGTCATCTCCGTCCTTCAGTCTATACGTGTTGAAATCTCACGTTTCCGAGCAACCCTTCTTATCTTACATGATGTATTTATTTAATCCACCTTTGGTGATCTCTGTCTTGGACATGTCCTACAGACACTAACCATAATTTATAAATATATTGAATGCAATGAAGCTCTCTATCCACGCTCATCTCAATATGGATGGAGAGGGGGATAACTTGCCTGATTAGTGCCCCCCTCTCTATACGATGTTCACTGCATGGATCCATGAAATGTGTATAGAATTGAACCATAATCATTTGACGTATCTCATTTTGAGCCATAATCTTAGCCTATGCGTGAGCCAAGAATGGTTGATATTGTAAAATTGTAAACAAATATATCAGGATCAAAACAACGTCTGATGATCTTATCCACAAGAGATACGTCTGGATGTGACGACTTATTCTCGAGCGCCATAGCGTATACTTTTCCCGTGATAAGTTTCCCCCTCATATATTCTAGTAGAAAGGTCTTATGATTCATCTCGATGACTTTAAATATCTTGAACAGTTCCACCAACCAGTTTGCGGTAAAACTCTGCGAAAAAAGTCCTTGTGTCTACTAATACGAACTATATTACCGACTTAAAACGTGTTCCGTGTAGGATCGATCGACTTGGCATTTAGATAGACGGTACGTAAAAGTTTGTTGCCCTTAACGTATATTGGCCTAATCTTGATGGTCCAGTGTAACGCCTTATTTTACTAGTAAAGTAACGAACCAATATTACCAATTCATCGATAGATAAGATCCTTTAGCGGTAGATTTTGCCCGCATTATGTTCTTGAGCGTGCGGTTGAATTGTAAGATGCTCATGAACTTGAAAGGCCTTATTTTCTTGTTGAATATTAAACCTATAAATGCCGTTCCTTTCGAGGTGTCCAAAGATGACTCTATATATTTCATGCCGGAAAAACGCTCAACGGCAACTCAGATTTTACAAGTCGAATAAGGTATAATATAGGTATAATTTACCGTTTCTTCATCGTAAGAAACATCCGCACCTTGCACCATGTCAACGAAGGACACAGAGGATTTCACAAAAGTGAGTAAGATTATTTAACGAATGTATAAGCAATCACGAGTCTTATTACGTCACAAATGAAACCTTCAAGCCTATCATGGATCCTCTAAACAAGATGTCGAATGCGCTCATTTAACCCGAACTAAAGGAGGAGGTGGAAGTCTCACCTGAGAGAGTGTAGACCAGACATCTATTGGAGATGTATCTTTATTCATCTCAAGCGCATTATGATAAGACCTATGGTGTTTGTCATGAGGGTAACTCGACTAAGCTTGGAGATACTAGTATCGTATTTGACTAGAGTGATACTACAGTACTTCTTAAGAATATGAAGGTACCGTATACCTGAGGGCTATTAGAATTACTTTTCAGATGAGCACCCACACATCACACCAAGGAGTATCTATGCTCAAATAAACAAACGCGCATTAGTTGAGAAATGACCCATACGCACGTATCAAGATGTGCGCAGGATCAAAGTATTCACTAATCATCAAACCTATGTTTGAGGAGGAACTATAGGGTGATGGCTTATACAAGATAGAAACAGGAAGATCGATTGATTATACCTATTGAGATGATCCCAACGAATTGATCGATCGATTACGACTCTTGCAAGCATCGATCAGGGTGGTTCATACTGTGACGGGGAAAGAGATATTTTTATCATTGAGGAATTATGTGAGGCCAGAATCATTTTATAAAAACATTAATTCCATCCATATTTATATCATAATCATGTCTACCGTTAAGTGGGAGATTGCGCGTGAACTTCATCGTCCTACAAGACGACAGTTTTCTAGAAGACATGTTAGCGTACGAAGGTTGAACGAACTCGTTCAGGCTGATCTGGAGGAAATGATACCCTTTTCCAGATTAAATATGGGCTTCATGTACCTTCTCGTCGTCATTGACGTGTATTCCAAAAAGGTTTGGGATACACCTGTCAAGGCTAAGAGGGGAAGAATATCACCAGCATAGTGACTATCCTCCTCGACAAGGTGACTGACTGATAAGTTCTACCTCTTGTACGTCATTACCAAATGGATAACGGAACAGAGCCTTACAACGCTGAATTTAAAACACTCATGGCAAGAAAGAGAATCAATCACTATCCGACGTTCAGCAACGTCAAAGCTAGTTGCAAGGAACAATTTAATCATACCTTCATGATCGTATTGATGGATTGATATGATCGATTCGTTACTGGACAAATACAACCGGATGGTGCACTTGACCATAAAGATGAAGCCAATAGACGTCAAGGACGACCCCTTTTACGTAAGGTCTATAATCTTCTCAATATCTCGGATTCTATACCGAACATGTTTAAAGTAAGTGATATCGTTCGTATCAGTAAGTATTAGGACGTTTTCGAAAAGGGTTGTATCGCAAACTGGTTCACCGATACCTAATACGTAATGTCGTTGAGACAAATCCTAGGGCCTTTCTACTAGAAGATATTAAAGTTAAGCATATCACGGGAGGATTCTACGATAAGGAGCTCAGAAAAACTTAGTATCTGAATGTTTGACTTGTAGAGGAGATAGTCAAACTTTCCGGAGATAGATAATACGTCAAATAACTAGGGTTTGACTCGACGCACAATTCATGGATCAATGCGAAGGATATAGTGTTAAAGAGGATGAACCACATCTCTGACAAAGGTTCCCCCCTTTCTAGCCTCCAGCCTGAACATATAAAGGCGAGCGCGGGCTGAGAGCCGAATCGCATTCGATATGTTTAGACAGTTAGGATGCCGTCTGGAGGACATGAGCAATATTAAGATCTCGAACGGTAGTTTATAATATTACATTGCGGAGGTTGACAAGGGCTACAGTGAGCGCTGTGATTCCTCCATACACTGGCTTGGACGTCATAATTCCGGTATGTAGGAAGGGAGCAAATATATTGAGAGCTGTTTTACATCCTGTCCCGTCTACAAGCTCAAGGAAAGGGACGAGCTAGAGATTCTCCACAGCCAAAAGGACGAATACGGCTTCTGCACGGTGTTGGATCAGATCGAGTTCTAGAAGTACGGTCGGGTCAAGTGTCTCTCTGAAATAGAAAAGTATCAGATCTGCAGCGCTCGTCGACTAGAAGGAGATGAAGAGGTTAACGAAGTGGAGGACGAGCCAAACATCATCGAGCTAGACTATGTGGGAAGAGTCCGTCTTCCAGGTAAAAACTTTAGTGCGAGGTATAGGCGTTGCTTCAATGCTCCACAGTGAGGCCTGATATATTTAGGTGATTACTCGTACCAATTATTCAAATGGTGAAGTGTGTGCAGACTCGACATCATCGTGCTAGACTGAGTCCGTCTTTGCCGCAAATTATATCTAGACGATGACACGTTAAGTGGTGAAGTGTATGTGCTGACTGAAGACTTTATTCTTATAAAAAGAGATTTTTTATAATCATTGTACGGAAGATATGTATGTATTGTTGTAACCTATATAGACGATAACACGTCAAGTGGTGACGCGTATGTGTTGACTGAAGTCTGTATCTTTTTCTGATCGAAAGAGATTTTTATAATCATTGTACGGAATATATGTATGTATTGTAATCTTAAGTATATACGCGTTAAAAGAAGTTATGCTATTTATTTAACCTTAGTTCCTAAGTTCATGTATAGAAAGTTCCCAGTAAGAAGTATGAAAGAGAGAAAAAGGCAATACTTATAGTTAGGATAGATGAAGGAGTTTATTAGATGTGTTAATCCTTTTAAGACCACAGAGGTCGGGGGAGGGGTATCCTCGAAAACACTTGTTCGCCCCCCTGAGCCTTGCATGAGCACATCCGTGCACGTGAGTCCTGAAAAAACCCGCCCCAACAAAAATCCAACAAAAATGCATCCTCCCCTGTCATCCCCCATCAAGACACATAACCAGATTCGAACCTCGATCTCCCCCCTCCGGCAAGCGGAGGGTGGCTGTCTTGGGAGGAGTCCGGATTTGCGAGAGAGAAATAACACATGCTCACCACGTCCTGAAAACACCCTCACAATTTATCCTAGAGAGAGTCTCGGATGTGCGAGAGAGAAATAACACATGCTCACCACGTCCTGAAAACACCCTCACAATTTATCCCAGGGAGGAAAAACCATTTCAAATTAGCCGTGCTGGAGAAACGATCTGATTGGTGTCCTGAAAACCTCATATATGTTAAGAGAATCCTAAAAAAAAATTAATCCATACGCCTTATCCCAATCAGAACACCAGAATATCAGAAACCCCTCAATATTTCTTACTTTTACAAAAGTGTGAAAAAAGTGAATAGAAATCACTATTATTTGTTTGTTTAAATTTGTTGACAACTATTTTTTTTTCCTGAGTATTTAAGCGTTGAAGAAAGCCAAATTGGATATTTGGGTGAATTTTGAATAGTATTTTGAGGAATATGCACTTTGATTTTCCTTTGAACTAATTCGGTGAAATTATCTGTGACCAAGTTAACATCAGTATTTGAATAAACCCAAGACCAATCAGCATTGACCAGGTCATTATAATAATTGAATTAATCACCATGTGCACAATCAATATATGTGGTGGGGTAGTAATAATAATAGTAATAATAATAATAATAATAGTTTTAATAATTATAATAATTATTATTATCCTTAGCACCGCGTCTAACTAACCGTTTGGGTTATACACTTAAATACTAATTACGTTAATTGGCTAGGAATTGGGAATGCTGAATATAGATTAAGTGAACCCGCATTTGTGTTGAGGAAGAGTGAAAAACCATTTAGGAAAAAACCCTTCCAATTAACCCGAACGAGATTTTAACCATAATCTTTCCCTCCTCGGCAGTCCAGCTCAACATAAATCTAGCGCGTTAGCCAACTACGCCACCGAGGCCGGTTCCAAGAAGTTTAACCGCACATTTCTTAAATATTGTCCAACACCTTAGATCAGTCAGTAGTGTATCTGCCCACTAAAGTACGGGTTCCTGGTTCAGTTCTTGGCATAGCCGACAAATAATGATTAGTTAAATGTGTGTTTCCCATTTCACAGTGATGAATTAATGGCTGGGAGCTGGGTGTTGTGTGTTTGTCTTAGTTTTAAGTTAGCTTATAAGTCGTGTGATGATAAAATCAGTCAGTTCATAAAGTGTACGTTAAATACATTAAAAAAAATTGAAATTGAAAATGAAAAATGTTAAATACTGCTTTGCACATTAATTATTTTTGTAAGGTTTAAGACACTATTAATAAATAAAATAACTCAAACTTACCAAAATAAGAATGACGAGAGTGGCCCAGCTTTGTCCTGGGGGTGAGTAGAGTCATACTTTTTCTTTGTTTCATCCATATCATCTAAATGCCAGTATTTGAAGGTGTGTTCTTGGAAACTGATCTTAAAAGGACCATAAAACAATATTATGAATCTGACAAATGTGAAAGTGGCAGAGGTATGAACGACACAAATTGTAATAACATTCGATATTCAGCCAGTCCCTGTGATGAATGGAGAGTAGCTGTCGCTTTAAGGGTCAGTTCATTCAGTTGGTATACTTATTTCGGTGAGCTTGGCGGATTGATGTTCAATAATACCTTCTGGCTCAGTGAGGAAAGCAACGAGAAAATACCTATCTTCTCATTTATCTAGTACGTTTCTTCAGAGCTGCCGAGACTTTACACCATACGGTGGAACTGTTGAGGATCTAACCAACCTTTGTGTTGAGTACTATAAAATCTACAAGTTATATATATATATATATGAACATATAACTGAGTTCTCAGCTTCACACCTACAACAAGCAATGTCAAAAAAAATTAAATCTTAAATCATTAAAAATAATGGCTTACCACGGAAATGGGCTCATTAATTACCCCACCCACTAAAATTGTAAGCCCCTGTCAGCGAACTTATTGCCCCACACATGTGTTCAACTTATGACCAACAAAATAAAAACCATCACACCCTGGTCACTATGCTAGAGACATGTTTTGTATAGCAGAACAAAAAGAGCAACAATCCACTCGGCTTATAAGCCTGCATCAGTTTTATACTTGACCAACCTTTCGTCATTGTCAATATAATATTATGTTCTAGACATGTAGAAAGCCCAGACAACAAAAATACAATCACTTTTCACGCTGGTCAATCTATGTTCTAAATAGGTATTAAGCACAGATCACAAAAAAAAATAACCACCTTTCACCCTGGCTAATATAAGTTCTAGGAATGGGTAAAGCCTAGATAAAAAATCTACCTTTCACCCTGGCTAATATAAGTTCTAGGAATGGGTAAAGCCTAGATAAAAAATCTACCTTTCACTCTGGCCAATATATGTTTTACACATGTGTAAAGATTAAACAAAACCAAACTATTACACTGTCCTGTGACGATTCTGTGAAAATAAGTGATTTACATGTAAAACGATGTGCTGATTTCGAAAATGCTAACGGTTTTGTCATAACACGTCAAGATTTTATGTAATTCGATATTATATTAATTATACTGGATACTATATATATTTCTTCATAATTGCGGTAATAATGATAAATACATAGCTAAAAATTAATAACTTTAGCAGACATGAGTGATATTCATGGATATATTATTTCCCCCCAAAAAAACACCCCTTGTCTGCTTTTTTACCCCTGAATTCCTTATATTTATCTTGCCACACTTATTATACTGTTTAAAAGTTTCGGTGACTGTGCTCATATATATGCGTGACTATGAAATGGGTAAATAAATTTGTCAACGGCCAGGAGAAAAGTTCCAGGTCATGGATACGAATATTTATCTTTAATGAGATAAGCCCAGCTTCTTAGAGGAAATTGAATCTTGACACAACACCTTAAAGACCTCAGTTGTTATTCATTACTCGCGGTCGTTGGCAGTGTAGTGGTAGGAATATTTTACGATAGTAATGACTGCCAATTATTTATTGACGCTTCGAAAATAAGTCTCAGAACTGTTTTATTGCATAATATAAGTTCATTTCCTTCTATTCCAGTTGCGCATTCTTTTTCTCTATCAGAACGTTACCACAAAGGGAGGGAGATTCAAGGGATTATGGTGGGAAATATCCTGAGGGATCCGAAAAAGTGGCAATACCTCGATACAAACCCGACAGTAATAGCGACTAAGGAAAAAAATTGACTATATAGTTTGGTTGAAAGAGGAAGGTGATTACAGGTGAAGACGACAAAACATGATGAAGGAGACATAGCATGAGACAGAAAGAGAAACAAATAGTGACTTAAAAGGTGAACAAATTGATGAAGACGAAACATTAACAAACTGGGCAGGGTATATGGGGATTTTTTTTAAAAAAGGAGAGGGGGGCTAAAACTGGACTGTAACACTGCAAAGGATTTGGGTTATCCTGAAACCTGCTATGGCAGCTGGACCTGGATACCCGGGATTGTGGAACAATCCTGGATGAACCGGACAGTGGAATCCTGGCAGGGGCGACTATCAAATATAAGAATGCATCAAAGAGAAAGAGGGATACCTGTCGTCGAGGGCTTGCGTCACTTTGTAACAAGTGTCCACAAGAGGTGACGGCTCGGGCCTTCCTTGGTCAACTGGCGGAGGGAGATGCAGACATCCAGTACTGCCAGGGAAACGACAGAACTATCACGCCCAGTACAAAGTGAACACCAACACATGTAAATGCAGCTGACTAAATAGGTGTTAAAATTAGTAAACTAGATTGTTTAGGATTAACATAGGACAGGGAGGAACGTAAAGAATAGTGGGATATTATTTCTTAGTGTAAGCTAGGTGTAGTTAAATTTAAGTAAACCTGGTTTAGTAATAGGTTTAAAATTCAAACCAGATAGTTATTATATAAATAAAAAGCACTAATCAAAATTAAAGAATATTGTATACTGTATAAAATAGTATATTGAAACTCAACTCGGACTAAATTGTCAGAAGCCGAGTTTAATCAAGCCACAATAAAAAAAATATTTTTCTCTAAAAGAAACATGAAAATCTTCATTCCACTTTAGAAAAAGTTAACTATCAGAAACATTAATTGTTATTGTGTGGATACCTGATGATTATCGGTATCTTACTAGGCCAACAAGGAGGTTATGTAAAATGTATTTTTTTATGTGAATGGGACAGAAGAAGTAGGGATAAGCTTTGGATAACGAAAGAGAAGTAAGGTACGTTTCCTTCTAGACGGCTGACGCATGCGGCCACCGCAGCACGGCCGCCGCACCCGAACCAATCTGCCAATACAGTTTTCTTCCATGCATCAATCGCTTGCAATCATTGAGCTGTGAATGTCATATTGTTTCGTCACAATGAATGAAAAGGATTATTTGTTACTTCATTTGCTGCTAGTAGACACTAAGTATGACGAAATATTACAATTGTGCTTAAATGAGGGAAATGCTGACTTGCATCCTATTTTCAAAGGAAGGCGGTAAGAGGGATATTACACAACCCTATTTAATTGACACTTGTTGCAAGACAAAATAAAAAGTATAGAGAATTTTTCAGAGTTAACATTTTTCAGTTTAGCTTCAGTCTTGATTTAATAAAAGATTATATCAAAAATAATTCCTACAATAGAGTTCAGTATCCAATCACCGCTGATGAAAAATTAGCTATAATATTGAGGTAAATTGAAATTACAAGTTTATTTTTCAACAAGCATAACTTTATTAATGTATCTTACAAAATTTACTACACATTAATATATATATTTCCAACCATACAATGAATTCGGCATATGCGACACACCACCATCATAAAAGTTCATGCCACTTATCAGAACTGGTGGCTTCGCCAACTTCGATGGATTTTATATGAGAGGTTAATTTCTGAAATACTTAAACAGTCCTCAAGTTAAAACTGTATGGAAAACTAATGATGTCAGAAGAACAGACTCTTCCCAGTAAATATTTACATATAATTATAGTAAAATAGATTACTTAAAATATCTAATATAATTAATGGGAAATCGTTATAAACAAAATAATGTTAATATTTAACTAACGTAATACTGTTAAATAATTTTCATTAATGCTCACATAATTATTTTTAACATTTTTACATTTTTTACATGATAAAATGTAGACTATTATAAATAAATGTTCTTTATCTTTCTTTACCTGATCTTCCTAATTGATCTGTTAATTATTTCCACGCATTATCCTTAACGACTTGATCCTTGTAAAGAGGAGTATCTTAATCATACAGTGATAGATGCTTTGCAACTGTTTCCACCAACTTTTCATCTTCAAACCCAGTAAACAACACTTTTGAATCATCTGTGATGAATAAAAGCCTTTAAAAACTAGAGGAAAGCGTTCCGAACACACGGGTGGCTGCGGCTAGACTGCTTCGAGAATAGAAAGCAGCAGTGGCCAGAGCCGTTGACAGCAGATGCAAGCGGACGCCGCCTGTGAGCAAATGACCCCTTTGCTAAACATTCGCAGCAGTCCTCTGCGGCAGGTGCGCTGCGGCGGCCGCATGCGTCAGTCGTCTCGAAGGAAACGTACCAGTCCGGGGTAATAAATGCCATTCGTGCCAGTCTAGTTCATCCTAAAATAATACTATTGCCTCATTTGCATATAAATCTTGGGATCTAGTAAAAGCGCTGGACAAGAGTGGTCTATACTTCAACTATTTAAGGTGACCTGGCGGTCTAGGGGTAAGGTGTCAGACTTCTATGCTGGCGGCCGGGGTTCAATCCTCGGTCTCGGCACAGATTT
>CABFOV010009326.1:0-19858 GCA_902141375.1 Timema poppense
GATATCTTTGGTATGGTGGTAGCTCCCCAGCACACGTACTCGATGATCCGGCGTCCTATCCCGCGTATCCCCCAAAATGGGCAAAGTGACCCCTCCTACTATTTATACTACAACTTAGCTTGCTTGCCAAAAGGAATGCTGACCAGACATTCTGGCCGTGAGCACTCGTGTCCTATTGTTTAATCACTCATCACAACACGTTGCTATAATAGTTCCGTCACTTGAAGGTCACAACAGTACAATGTTAAATAAACAAACACCTCAATTTAGGGCATGCCGATCACGTGAGAGAAGTTCCATTGGCTAAAACTAGCGATATTTCTATAATCACGCCAACATAGATATATATATACAGCTGCAGGTATATGTGATATCTTAATTTAGGGGAAGGGATAGCAAGTATGGACCCATTCGGGGGCTAAACGGTTAGGAAAGCTAACCGCCATGTTGGAATATAAAGCACATCTGTATACATATACAAACCTCCCCTGTAAAAGGTAAGAAACTGTTGTTGAGAAGTGAAGATTTTGAAGCTCTCGATATAAAAGTACCATAAAGCCCCAACTTTGTATTTTATTTGTTGAACAATGAAAGAACTTGTCCGTTGCAAGTATAAAGAGCACTACCGTGGCAACAATGTCCAAGACGGAGCAAAGACTCCCAAATTGCATCCCCTCCCCCCCTTTCAGAATGCCCATTAGTCCTGTTCACAAAACAAGAGACAGGAGACGGTGAGCTCCTCTTTCATCCAACACTGTGTACCATTTAGAAATTAAAACACGAGATACTGTGAGTTTTTATCCCCTTCGTTTTTATTTCTGTCGTCATTGTTTTAGAAATATTACCAGAAGAAGAGGACGACAAAAGAACCAATTAATCGTGGAGTCATTACGAGGAGAATTGAAGAAATGGTAGTGTTCATTGTAAGTAAAGCAAGACAGCTACTTTATTTATTTCAGGCAGTTTTCCCCTGAAATAATATCCCTGTGTGTTACAAGGACCGCTAAGGCCTCTGACATCCATCCAACCACGTATTGGTTCGCTTCCCGATGGGGTGATTGTTGGTATTTGCTGAAAAATGCGAGTGGAAAGTACTAATTAAAATATTTGGATGGCTAAATAAAAAAATAAAACCACATTAAAGGTTGGTATCAGATACATTAAGTTCCACCACTTGAAGATTTTGAACAGTAGCATTTTCTTAAACACGCAGATTTATAAAATTTTATTAATTTAGATACCAAGGAAAGAATATGCATATTTTAAATTTTACATTAGTTAAAATCATATATATGCTTGTATTTTAAATATAGGCACTTAATTTGGCGCACAGGTACATACATGCACGGCGATATAAACCTTTAAAAAGTTAAACAATCTGATTTCAGAAAATTAAATAATATTCTAGTTTCCCCTATCAATATTTCGTAAATAAAAGCTATAATTAAAGCAATTATTTATTGGAAACTAAGTATTTTTTTAAAACATTAGTCTTTGAAATGTTAATAAATTGACTAGTAATGTTATTTGAAATATTCTTGTGATTTGGATCAAGTAAGTAGTCAGTTCGTATCTCACCAAGGTTCCTTTCTTTATCTTATTTCCGGTAGGCCTACTATTAATGACACAGATATTCATTGAACTTATTAAGGTTGCAACATTCACTTCTAGAGTAAATTTGAGCTCAATTATCTACACGAACTTTAAACTATAACCTTGTTTCGAGATGTATACATTTTGATTTTACCAAAAAATATCCAATTCAATTGTTTTGATTTTTATTTATGGTAAGTTTTGGCGATGTCTATTGGGTGCGTCACTATTTATGGCAGTGGCCTTTATGGCACTTCGGAGATACCGATATGAATATCAGAGTAGAACATATTGGTTGGAAAACCTTTTTAAATTGTCTGCCATTAAAATTTCTCAAATAGTTTTTTTTAACTCTTTAAGTAATAGTGACTGCTCTAAAGCTATTAAATACATAGTTGAACATAAAATGTGCATATTTATTTATCAGGAGTATTGGGGCTAAAAAATAATTTTTCCACTAATTAATGTAATCTTAATCAACTGCCAGCTTACAACCACCCTTTTGTTTGTTGATAATTTTGTAAGCTCCAAATTAATTTACTTGATGGGTCACTTAAACCCATTTGAGATAGATAACTATCTCACATTGACCACTACCATAACTGACCTAACGTGAGAAAGGGAGGTAAAAAGAACTTTAAGATAGGTTTAGTATTTGATATATTTATTGGAAGAGATACATTTGGCCAAAATAAATAAAATATTGCTCCAGTAGCCGTGTTTTGGTTTAATTATAACACATAACGGTCTGATATCAACCGTTCTAGACTATTTGTCTTGCAATGGTATTTTACCTTATCTACGAAAGGTTTGTTCAGTCGTGATGTTTAGGAAATATATTCAATAACCGCTGACATAGCCATAAAGGTAGGAAAATAACCAGATACTGCAACAATGAGAACATTAACTCAACGTTACAAACACCACCACACATGGCTTGGTGTATGAATACATGAATCTAGACCTTAGATCCCTCAGATAGAAATGTTCTTATAACGATACAACTACTGCGTGCGGTACTTGGTTGGATTGTAAATATTCCTGCGTGCTACTCCATTCATCAGCTGAGCTAACGCAAATCCTCCAAGTTAATTAACACAACATCGAGACCACGCCCTTTGCTCAACATCAAACCTGATGACCCTAGCTTTACCCTCAAATAGTTACCTAATCTCTAAAAGGCGTCACGACGCTGGCTCGCTCGATTGTCATTAACATAATAGGCCAGTTTTCATTAATGAATTGAAACGCTGTCCGTGGTAATAAATATCAGTCGCTGTCCGGCTAATGAAGGGCTAATGCAGCTAATGAACTAGTAATGACCAGGTGGCCTGAATAATGAATGTCCCGCTGAAGAGGAGTGAAGCCTCAGGGATTGGTGATAACATCACACTGGAATAACGACAAGCAATGATAAGGGAAGGAAGAAATAATAAAATGACTTTAATGCTGGTGTCTATAGCGAGCAAAAGTAGCCTAAGAAACACTTGTGGTCATAGACTTATAGTAGACTAGAGCACTGGCGTGTCATAGAGAAATAGTAGGTTACAGAACACAGTAGGATAGGTATTCGAGGGGTTTGGCCACCTAACAGGCCAAAGAGACATATATTATTGTTTGATAATTAGATGCCCACTTTTATTTACCTATTCAATGGCATTATCACATTTAAATTTAATTACCATTATTACATAAGAGCCCAGCTCATCTCTATCTTGAGCTAATTCTCCACAACAATTCACACTTTCTCTTTCAGGTTAACTCTAATGCTATATTCCCTTCTCAGTTAAAATCTCTCCAATGGTCTTTTTCCATTGGGTTTACCAGTAAATTTCATGAACATGGTTCTAGATTCTTCCATTCTCACTCCATATTCTGTCCACCATAATCTGTGCTATGCTATGGTATGTTATTGATCATTATGTAACCTCCTCCACTCCCCAGTATCTTCATAACTTTTCGGACCAAATAGCTTTCTAAGTATCTTGTTTTCAAGAACTCTAATTTTGTTTTCGTCATGTAAGAGAATATATTGTAAATGATTGTTTAGGAGATTCTGAGTTTTACATTCCCTGGAAGTAGGCGAGATATTAACAACTTATTGACCGATTAATATTATACATTTGTCGACTGAGGCTTTTATTAATTTACACTCTAATATCGTTATTGCTAGTTAAAATTGTTTCTAAATATTTGATTTCATTAATTAAATAAATCCTTGTGAATATTATTTTATTACTTTTTTTTTAGGTTAATTTGAATTTCCATTAGATGAAAAAATCTTCCAGTGTGTACACATATCTACGCAGCTTCATTTATTTTCTTGTTTAGTTATTTTTTTTATGTAAATACAACAATGTCATCGGAAAACATGATAATTTTACACCTGGCGTATTTCAGTATGTCGTTTGTGTTAATGTTGTGCATTACTGGGGATAATACATCTCCCTGTGGTACTTCAGACTTTGTCTGTTTTGGAAAGTGCTCCCTGTCAGTTCTCCTAGTACTCCCTCGTAACAGACTTTATCAAACGCCTTTGCCCCGTCGAGGAGCACTGCTACTCTGTCACTTTTCGTTTAATCTGTCTGTTAAATATTAACTCAGCCTTACTAGAACATGACATGGGAAACGGTGTATCTTCGTGGTCACATATGTGAACTTTAAACCTGTAGATAAATACAAATTTTTGATAACGTAACTATGTATACTAAATTAAGACCTCAGGAATAGATAGGTTAACTTAAATTAATATTATTTAGATTGGTTTATAGAAGTTTTATTTCTCACGGATTGTCAAGGTATTATCTTACAAATAAGTATAATCTATTTAATATAATAATAACAATAATATTTAACACCGCGTCTTACTACCCGTTCGGGTTATACGCTTTAAGTACTAATCAAGCTAATGGATTAGGAGTTGGGAAGGTTGAATTAGAGTAAATAAGCCCGCGTTTGCGTGGAGGGAGAGTGGAAAACCATTTAGAAACAAACACAGTTCCCCTGACCGAGATTCGAATCTCGATCTCCTCGTCATCAGCAGTCGTGCTCAACACGACAAGCGCGTTAGCCAACTACGCCACCGAAGCGCGCTATAATCTATTTAATAATAATTTTTATTATATTCCCATATATACCCTGAGTCATCTTCTTGTACTGTATGATGGTCTTTTTTTTTACATTATAGTTTAATTTTTTACACATTACTTGGTTGAGTTTACACTTTATATTGATAGTATTTACATTGGAAAAGGTTCTTCTAAATACTATGCTGTTTGATTCACTTACAAATATCTTATCTACAGTGGTAAGCTTTGTACATTTTTTATACTACTGTCTACTAGTGCTATTGATTCTTTATATCTAACTAATAACTACCATTTAATTTATTGTAATCATATTATTTTATCTATATAGTCTAGGTTATCTAACTTTACATTATTTTAACTATCTACTTCTACCAACTAAATTTTAAACCTCCCATTGATGCAGTTTACTGCATTACCATATTTTACTTTTCCTTCTTAATGTTCCTGTTGGATTTTCCATAGACTTGGTGGTGCTGTGGATGGTCCCGTGGTAGCCACCATCTCTAGCCAAGTGATGGTCAGGGTGACCATTCTGTTCCTGTTGGATGTTCCATAGACTTGGTGGTGCAACTACGTGGTAGCCAACATCTCTAGCCAAGTGATGGTCAGGGTAACCATTCTGTTCCTGTTGGATGTTCCATAGACTTGGTGGTGCACTGGGTGGTAACCACCATCTCTAGCCAAGTGATGGTCAGGGTGACCATTCTGTTCCTGTTCTGGGGGGAGGGGGGTCTTTGGTATGTTATTGGCATAGCTATTTGGATTCTTGAACCATCCTCTGTTCATTAGTAGGTATCTCCAGGATACAAAGAGACAATAGATATTTTATTACTATCCCCTCCCAACTTTGTCTCGTCTTTTTATTCTATGTTTTGTATTCCTTTTGTTTTCCTGCATCTGTTTCTGTTAATTCACTACTGGTCATAGTCCTCATCCGATTCTTCGGTCTCTTGTCTGTTCTGTCACTTCCATGTTCCACATTTTAATGTAGTTGAGCTCAAGGAACTGCTATAGTTCGTAAATGACAATTCTTTTGAAATTAAATACCTTTTTGATATGGACAGTGAAGTGTTTTCTGCGGCCCGCTTCAGTATCCGAATGGTCTAGGTCATCATTCTCACCCTAGACTGGCTTGCTGAAGAAGAGTTCTAGGTTCTAATCCCAGTCGGATCTACCGGGGGTGAGTTTTCCTAAATGGTTTACAACTTTCCTTCCAAGTAAATGCTAAATTGATTCCTTCCTCATCCCTATACTAATAGTTATGGGTATACCTGAACAGGTAGTAGGATACGAGATAAAAATAAACATATTTTTTGTTTTTTGGCATTGTGTCTCACTACCGAGTTGGACTAAATGTTTATGAACTAATTACGCTAATGTGTTAGTGATGAGGAATACTAGACTATAAAGAAAGTTTACCCGCATTTGCGTAGAAGTAGAATGGGAAAAATATTACAAACCAACCTCATCACACACGAATGAGATTCAAGCCCCAATCTTACAATCATCAGGAGTCCAGTCTATTTCTAGAGAGTGACGCCATAGACCATTTGGCCATCGATGCGGGACAAATTATGAAGTTGTAAGGAATTAACTCTCACCAGAGAGCGCCACCGTTGAGGTTGTGAAACTGATTCTAACATGGAACTAAGACAGAATGATGAGTTTATTTTGTAAAAAAAAAAAAATCTTAGATTTTTAATTTATTACTGTTTTTTTCTACTGTATGCTCCCTGTATTTCCGGTTAACCTTTGTTTAGTAGTTGATCTGTTTATGAGGTTAAATTATTACATTGGGAAGTAGGCCTACTTATTTCAATTAGTTTTGAAAATTGTATGCACCTTATGCCCCCTCGCCCTATTTTTCTAACCAACATTTAGAAATTTCAATATTAAGTCCTTATTTATTATCAAGAGCTGTCCTTTATCCTGACTGCAAATTTAAGTCTACTATCACACATAACTTTTCTTCTTCTGCTTCTGCTTTATCGCCCGGAGTCCCATTTGAAAAATGTTAATTTTCAGACTTTTATTATTTTGGTTACCTGGAGTTGTTTTAATACTTGTCTGTAAAATTTTAATTTCATAATAGATCTAAAAAGTTTTTTTCTACTTATGGCCTCCATTTCATTGAGATGTATTTTAAAATTTCACATTTATTTTTTTAGATTTTTCTGGTTATACGGGGCAATCCCTTCACCTTGGTTGTAACGAGAGGTGGCCAGACTGGAGCGAGAGCGCTTTAAAGCTAGAACTGGTTCTAGTTTTCAAGCGCGCGCGCTCGAGCCGGTACAGTCTAGTTTACAGGCGCTGACCATATTATTGTATGTTGGTTCATTGAGTACTAGGAAACTTCTCATTTTGATATTTTTATTAGTATCGATAGGTTTTGCACACTTGCTACTAACGGCCTAATTTTATTGGTAGGATCATAAACCATACATATATATACATGTAAAACTGATATGTTAAATACTTTAATATTATCAAAGTAGGCCTTTACAAATAAGAATCACCATTAGTGCGGACAGAGGATGGGAAAACCACAACAATAAATCACTTGTCAAAAACCACCCTCAGTTCATTGAGTCAAGATATGAATCTTGAACCTTTGTTTTGCCTCCTCGTTAACAACTATCGAGAGCTATCTGCTGATCACGCGCTCGCTCGCTGGCTCGCCAGTCTGGCCATACAGTCGCTCGCTCGCTCGCCAGTCTGGCCGAATCCTAAAGGTGCCTTTTTTTTTTAATACACACACCTACTTTCCGTTTTATATAATAATTTACTAGGTATGCCGATTGATTATGACAGAATAGTAAGGTTTTAGGTAAAGTGCGACATTATAACACACGTAATAATATTGGCAATTTTGAACGTCAATCAAGGTAATATATTTCAAAGACTGGGTAGTATGGAATGTATTGTCGATAATGAATGGCCAGAATGTTAGGGTTGATTACGTTGATTACGTTCAAAAATGTCGACTCTTAATAGTAAAATAATAAAATGTGTAGTTCACGTGCGCCTGTTGGGTTGTCACTTGTTTAGTGATAGTCGGTCTGTACCACTGGTTGTCGAACCAAGATACCAAACACGCGAGAACACCAACAGAGCTGGCTCGTCCTTATCGCCGACAAGAGGCAGATGGGCGGTTCTTACCCGCATACCATAATCTCTTCGTATGCACACGGGACAATGGAGATACAGCAATTGTAAGCCTTTTTTTAAGATAAAAGAGAGAAATAAATACAAGAGGGAAGGGATTTAAATCTACATACTTATTCAGTCCAACAAATCCATAGATTGTCGCAAGAAAAGCAGGAGGAATATAACAAAAGACAATCCAGAAAAGGGATGACCACCAGAGCAACCACAACAAATGTCAGCCAAGTATAAAGCACAAATAAAAAAGAGAGAGTAGGCCTACTTTTTATTCACAAGAACCATTTTGTTTAGTTTGCTTAGCAGCATGAGTGTACCTAAGTAGAAATGTCCACATTGTAAACAGCACATTTTGACGGAAATATGACGATATGAGAGACCCAACAAGCAGGCAAGGTCAACCAACATACCACTCGGTTCGACAGATTGTCTGGCTGGAGCTCTGGTTCAGAGACACGTAATGAGCGATCCAACAAGCAGGCGAGGTCAACATACCACTAGGTTCGACAGATTGTCTGGCTGGAGCTCTGGTTCATAGACACGTAATGAGAGACCCAACAAGCAGGCAAGGTCAACATACCACTCGGTTCGACAGATTGTCTGGCTGGAGCTCTGGTTCAGAGACACGTAATGAGCGATATTTGAGCATCAATCACCAGACGAATGAAGAAAAGAGAGCGTCCCACTAGATTATTAATAATTCTATTTAGACCACGTCTTACTTCCCATCAGACTTATACGCTCAAGAATTAATAATTATGTTGATGTATTAGAGAGGAGGAAGGGTGAATTTAGAGGAAGTGTATCCACATTTGTTTAGAGATATAGTGTGTGAAGCCACTTAGGAAAAACCAAGCTCAGTACACCCGACTGGAATCGAACCAGGATATCTCCATCATTGGCAATCTAGTATGTTGCGAGAGCAGCGTATTATACCATGCGGCCACTGAAGTGGGTGATTTAGTAAAGGGTTTTAGAATATGTAAAATTTTTTTGGGCAGATCGATAGTCTATTAACACGAGACAGCGGATCCAGATCGGACGTTTCTATATTCTTAGTCAGTCGTCGTAGGTTGTCTCTCCCAGAGAGTTTAATGTTACCGATAGAATCAACATTAGCTCCACAGACCAAGATGAACACTACAAAATACAGCCTAAAGAAATATATGCGAATGTGTCCATTTTGGAATACTTCAATCTTGTATAGTTGAAATATTAGTCTTAATAGCGTTCTGAATTTGTATAAAATACGTAACAATTATAAGTTTTAGAACAAGATTTGACCAAACAACGTCACCGAGAGTGACTTATTTATATATGATATTTATAATCCATAATTTCAAAATATATTACATAATTATGAATTATTAAGTACAAGTTACCCAAGTTCTAAAGTTAAGCTAACTTTCATCCCTTTTAAATCATTTTCAATAAAGTTTTTTATTTTCCCTCTCAAGCTATGATTGCTCTGATTTAATTAGGTCAGGAGTTAAAAGAGCGGTCTTGAATACAAAGATATATTCCACGTATCCTAGACTAAGAAAATACATGCCCATGTATGTTGTAACAAGAACCGAACTCGAAACCTTACTGGAGTTTTTAACATCTAATAATTTGATTCAAAATGCAATATAGTTTATTAATTTAATATGGCTTAGAAATATGGCATGTAGCCTACAATTTTGTACATTATTTAACTAAAGATCAACTAGATGAAGCCGTAATAATATAGCCTAAATATGATTCTCTTAGATTAAAATATATAATTTATGTTATTTATATAAAGTATATATATGAAGAGTGGATAAAACATCTATAAACTGTGAGTAGGTATCGTACCATATAAAAATGAAAACGGAACTAAACAAATGAACGATGTTGAAATAGGTTTGTATCCTCCATTTTAGACAAATTACTATCCATGGTTCCATTTGAAGAAAGAAGAAGGTAGCGATGGACATGGCTATTAGCATTAGGACTAATAATCCGTAGTAGAAGGAACTGACAAGTAATGAAATACAAATACAGTATGAACGAGGCATAATGGAATTCAAACAACAGATATACAGAGTGTGCACAAGTGGAAAACAAACACGAGTAAAAAGGCATTGGATAGAAGGTAATTAGACCGTGAGTAATGTAGAGAAGGCTGTACACGTGCTCAAAGTGACAATGGAAAACTAGCTCACGAGCAGAGAAGTAGTGTAAGTACATTACTTCTGGGATATATTTTGAGCAAGATGGCCGCCAAAGATACAACTCCCACCCTCTAACGTTACCTCCAATCCTATCACCCCTCCAACTCCCCCACCCATCTCTACTTCATTTACCACAGCGCTACCTTCTCCACACCAACATGTCTGAACATGTCTATACAGGTTTGAAAATGTCTGAACCTTTGTCTGAACAGGTTTAAACAAGTTTGATTGATAGATTGAATGGCATGTGAGTGATTGATGTCCGAACAAGTTTGAACATATCTGGATATGTATGAACACGCTGGAAATTAGTGTTGATCTCCCCTATACTTTACAGCATGATGTTGAGATCCAAAATGTCTCCAAAAATTATATATGTCAACCCAGAATACAGACCCCGTATTAGTATTTTTCTATATTTCCTTGTAAGTTTATGCGATTTGTTCTATTTTTCTTCAATTTTCTCCCTGCCCCACTGATTTTTGCGTTGTTATCAACTGTTGAAACTATTTAACTGTCTTAAGTTTGTTTGGAATGGTTTGATGACCTCATTTCCTTGATGGGTTATGAAAACCAGGTCCCATTTCCTCTACCACCCACGGGCATCCTCTTTCACCCAGGCTTCCCCCAAACCTCACTCCCATAAATTGTTAACCCATTTTATTTTATTTTGTTTTAATACTATAACTGTATTTAAACTCCTTAGTCCATAACCTAATTTTTAAACCTTTCACCCTTTTTTAAAAGTTTTTTAACCTTGCTCCACATCCATACTTTATAACGGTCATTTATCTACGAACGATACTGAAATCCTCCTAGTTTTCATCTCCCAATCAGTTGTTCACCCAACTACTTGAACACCATAACGGTGAATTACCCTCTACAACCCTTCTACATTCCTGCCAAAACTCTTCCAAATCTCTCAAGACGTAAGGTGATTTTCCATCCTCTTTCCAGACGCATTTTACCTAGTGAGCTCAAGATGCGAAGGTTTATCAATGCTCCTTCCACACTAATGCCAGTGTCATTAAGCCATCCGCTACCTTTTAATCTACTCTTCGCAGGTATCACAACACAACAATCAAGTCCCTAACGGAAATTCCCCTCCAGCGTCCTGAAGCTAAGCCCCCGTCATATTCTCACCCTGATCTCTTACCAGCCTTTATAAACCCATTTCCAACCCTTCCATATCAACCTACTCCATACCCCTTAAACCAATCCTTCTGCAGACACGACTTTACCACACCAGCTCATCAGAGAACGGACCCAGCCCAAGCCTTGAAACACGTTCAAACAGGAATGATGACCAACCTTTGTTGGTGAACCCACCTAGACATACTCTTGAAATCCTTTAAAAAAGTACTACCTCTGTCTCTCTCCCCCTCTTACCAACCTTTACCTCCATCTATAAAGCTAAACATTTAATCTTCTAACATTGTGCTGGGCTAATTGAAAATAGCCCACACATACAAGCATTATAAACACCTATAAACAATACTAGAGGCAACAAAAATAATTAACTGCAGTTAACTTACAATGGCCTGTTACGCGCATGCGTCATTCTCCTAGATCTCCTGATGTCGGCGCACTATTAACTCTCTTTGACTTGGCCTTCCCAAACAACGATAACCAACCTCAATCTACTACACTAAACTTCTTCTCATCGCACTTGCGCGGTGACCTCCTCCATTTCAACTATACACATTGTGTGGTGGTTCTCGGATTTGATTGGTCTGTTCCCCCACCTCTCGCTTTCCTAGTCATGTGCTAATTTAGAGGTATATAAGACGAGGTAGCTGGTCTGAATAAACTAATATATATTACATCGTACTGCAAGATGTATCACAATTTAACTTTCTTCTGATCTCTGTTCACAGCCAGAGAACCAGCCACACGACTACCCGTTGACCCAAGACCGGAATGATGGTGGACTCTATCGTCGCCATGGCCAGCGGAAGATAACACCCCGCCACTTCAAATGTGTAATATCGGCTTGTATTATTGTTATGTCTATAACATACTGCTGGTCTAGGAGTTCGAGTTTAAATTGTTTAGCTTAAAACGTCGCATAACGACTGTTTCACTTTGGTAAAATAATGTCTGCAATTTTAAAGAAAGTTTAATTTTTGACTTCCATAGGCGACATCTTGAAGACGCTGGTGGGGCTTAAAGCTCCGGTGTTTGAGTTTACCTTTCTATGAATTTTTTATTGTTATCCTTACCTAACTTATTATTGTAATATCTGATACTCGGGGGTTTCCTAATTGGGATACAGCTCTACTTGTTCGTTGAAATATGCTAGTAACCCATAGCCTTGGTCTCGATGTTTACATATTAGACTCACTAGATTGTCGAGTTAGTGAACTTGTTTGTAAATTAACTTTTTGAGGTCTAGTTGGACTTTAACAATACACTTTATTGTATTGCGTAACTTCTTGAAGAAGACTTAGCCCTGCTCGGTTTTAGAATAATTCAGGTGGGCCACTGCATGTAGCTTGATGATTGAGTTTCCATACGAAATAAAGTGTACGCATACCGTTGCACTAATTAACTCCAACTTAGCTGAAACCTTTTCCTTTCTTAATAGTTAGTTTGTTTTCCCTTCGTGAGGAAATGTAGCTTTATGTAGCAGGATATATCAAGTAGGCTCGCTCTCCAAGGAATAACTATCATAAGTATTGTTTTGAAGAACTGCTATAGCATAGTGGGTAGGTCAACCGATTAACGATTTACTATGTTTTACATTTGATTCCATATCTGTAGCTTTATGTAACCTTGTTGATACCCAGGGACAAGAGGTGAGATTGTCCATTTTCATTAATTAGCATTAGTAATTGCACAGAGACCACAGCGACACCTATCTTGTGTATCACTAAATGTAATTCATTAAATCTATGATCACCAAAATACGAATAATGTTAAATTACCTTAGATCTGCTTGTTCGTACTGTACATACCTGCCCTGTCTAGTCCTTGCACCTTTGATTAGCTTATCATAAGTCTAGTAAAGGCTTGAACATTTATAAAAATCACGAAACCTATATTAAATCGGAGGTCAATGATCATGCCTGTTATCATACAACGTTTAATCACTCAACATTAAACGATACATAGTATACATTTAATAAATTTTATTTAGCATACAATGCATTATAGTGATACGAAATAGGATCATTATTCATCGATATCGACTTAATATTGAAAATATTCAGTTCCAAACTAGCCTAACCCAACCCGACTCAGCCCAGCCTAGCCTAACCTTAACTGTAGCAATGTAGAACGCTACAATCTTCGAAACGGCAACTTCTCCTCTTTGATGAGGACTTCCATATGTCGCCCTGGTGGCCGGATGGTCTAGAGTTTAGATTGGTTCACCTCACCTGCTGGGTGTACTCCGAGTGTGCCTGGACACGGACAAGTCCTCCCGAAATAACGGACGGACATGAAGAATTCACCAAGTTTGAGCGAGAATGCATACTGAGGTAAGAGCAGCTGATGCGCTGCTAGATGCATACGGTAGAAGAATTGAATATCCTTCTCTGAGACACTGGCATTGGGTATTGCGTTGGTCGAGGCGCAATGAATAGATAGCGCTCGTGGCTACATTTTGACTACTATGACTACTCTATGTCCGACTTGTGTCGACTGGAAAAGGTTTCAAATTAATTGGGTGCACCGTTCGGTTTTTTATGACTCTCGAAAGTGTAAATATCATTTTGTACTCATCCTGTATTAAAAATAATAGAAAATAAATTAAATGGGTTATAAATGGGCGGGAGGGAGCTTCTTTGTTAGAGGAGGATGCCCGGGGGTGCTCTAGGCAATGGGATATGGTTTGCATAACCTAACAAAGAAATCAGACCATCATACAAGTTCAAAACCATTTAGTAATAGTACCAAAAAGGTGACATTACCGCAAAAATGTGTGGTAAGGAGACAAAAGGAGGGAAAAGGGAATAAAGTTCATATTCTTACAAGAAAATGCGGTCATCAAACCAGTTCAAACAAGCTCAAATTCTTGGGGCTTTACGTCAAAATTAAGTTATGTGGTAGTATCAAAAAGATGATTACACCGTAAAAACTGGTATGGCAGAGAGGGAAAAAGAATACAATAAAGGAAAATGCATAAACTTACAAGGAAATGCAGGGGAATTACTGCTATGGGGTTTGGATGTTGGGCTACCTTCTTGAATTTTGGGAGCCATCTTGGATTTAAACAGCAAACTATAAGGTCTAGGGGAGAACATCTCTAATTTCCAACGTGTTCATACATGTCCAGACATGTTCAGACTTGTTCAGAGGATTCAGTATCGGGGGTGTGGGTGGCTTTAGTGTGCGGTGTCGATGGTAGCCATCTTGCTAAAATTATGACCCAGAAGTAATTAATTTACACTACTCGGAGAGTAGATTTTGAGTCTGTTCTGTAAATGTATCATTATTATCCTCAATACCAGAATTGAAGATATATCTATTGGTATCTTAACAATGAGATCAACATAGCAGCTTTTTATTTTGACCCCCCGGAGAGAGAAGTATTGTGATCGTAAACAAAATGTATTTCAAGATTTGGATAAATGTCGACTTTTGATGACCCGCTGAAAGTGAAAAAGTGGTTTTGGCGATGCCATTTGTCTGTATCTTGTCCTGAAGCCTAAACTATTTTCCCGATCTGGCTAAAACTCTGTATCTAGGGTTTTCATAAGCTCCCCTCAAGGGGTTTTTGGAATTAGATATTTAACCCTAAAACTAAGGGTAGCTTATTGAAGGGTTAAAAGAAAAGTTTTTTTTCCTTCCAAAATCCATTGTAACAATTTTGATTACATTTTGTATCCATATAACGTCTAACATTAAAGACTAAATTGAAATTTTCATTTTTATATGAAATAATAATAATAATAATATTTAGCACCACGTCTTACTACCTGTTCGGGTTATACGCTTTAAGTACTAATTACTCTAATGAATTAGGAATTGGGAAGGTTTAATTAGAGGAAGTGAACCCGCATTTGCGTGGAGGGAGAGTGGAAAATCATTTAGGAAAAACCACCCCCAGTTCACCCGACCGAGATTCGAACCTCGATCTCCCCGTCCTCAGCGGTCGAGCTCAACACGACAAGCGCGTTAGCTAACTACACCAACGAAGCGGGTTTTTTACGTGAAAATAAGTTTGAGGGTAATATACACTAGCAGAAATTTTCAATTTTGATTATATCTCCGTACTATTTGAGATATGATACAACGTATCATTGTAAAGATTTAGTACAATTACTTATAAAACTCTTTTGTTTGGAATATATTTTTATAATGCCAGTAGTTTCTGAGCTATAGGAAAACATATATTGTTTATGGGTACTTAAAAATTAAATTGATTGCTATTCTTTTGGTAAACAGAGAAGTTTCACTTTGCTTAATGTTTCTGTAACATTGTTTTTTATTTCAGGTATGCTCTTTTGTGGAGTGTCTCTGCAACAATGTGTATTATTTCATTTCGTCTTACAAGTTTTTAGTAAATGTCTCCATTTTAAGAGTAAAGAGAGAGAACGACTGGGAGGCTTACCATACAATTTATTTTAATACAATAATTAAATTTACATTATTTTCTAGAACATTAAAAATATGTTTGTTATTGTTTATTTTTTATATTTTTTTTGTGATAATTTTATTGAGTTTGTTTCGCATTTTAAGTTATTTACTCATTGAACTGTGGCTTCCTCAACACTTTGGTGTAGTTTTCAAAGATAATTAAAACTAGTTGTGTTGATAAAGTCTGTAAGGTAGATTTTAATTACATATTTTCACCAAGAGCCCAACCACCAAACACAAATACTGAATTTTGAATCAATCAGGACTTTAACCAGATTTTTAGCGCTAAAACTGACACAGTGATAATTTATTTTGAAAAAAAAAAAAAAAAGCAAAAAAATCATTCGATTAAATTATAAAAAATTTTACATATTATAAAAATAAAGAGGTGTTACAAAAGATAAANAGAAACACATTCGATTAAACTATCAAGAATTTGACAGATCATTCATATCATAATGGTTTATTAAAGCTTTGTTTCTCAAAAAGATTGCGGGGACAGTGCACCATAATAATGTCAAAATAGTAAACAAACGACGGTGAATATTTGAAAAACTTGAACACTATCCGTAGATATTAACAGGTATGGTAAGTACACTAGTCTCAGTTGACAGTAGAAGGTATGGGCAGGTATCAAAGGAAATGAGACGGGTACTTATATTTATTTTTTGCAAGGTATGGATGCCTAGAAATGGAAAATTTGATTTTATTGGCTTAGCAACCATAGTCAGGAAAAAAAATCATTTCTTTGATAAATATCATACAAATGCATCATAATATCGGGAAAAATAAATCTAATTCCAACTAATTGATTAAATTAAATATTATTTGAAAATAATTATGACTATTAACTGTAATAATAATAGCAATAAAAATTGCATTCCTTATTGACTGATATAGATTATATGCATAATTTTCACTTAAAATTTGTAATAATAATCGTTGCTACATCTTACATAGGCAGTGTATGTTATTATTGAACATAAACACAGTTTTATCATTCACATTCTTCTTCATCATCTTATTCTGAAAAGGTGTCATCACTCTCTGGTTGGTTTTCACAGGCGGGAGGTCTGCACATGTCAGTGCACTTGAGGTCATTTTGACAGCACACACATGTTTGCAGTTTGCAGTTCCTAATGCAGTTGCAAGCTAGTAGATCTAAGAGAGCCTGAGGTTCTGGCTGCCCCTCCGTCCAGTCCACTCCTAATTGCTCTGCTCCCTCGTGTTTTTCCAACATCCCCCCTCTACCAACTGGACTAGATGTGGGTCCTTTAGAAGACATATCTTGCTTATCGTGGCTTGATAATTCGCACGTTCGGCATATTTCTTCAGACAGTTCCTGGGAGGTGATGACTGTCTGTCTTACCTTTCGTTAGGCAGAATGTGTGATATCTCGAGCCATCAACGTGATGTACTGAAGATTGCGGTGCATACAGCAAGCATGAGAATTGCTCCAATGTGTCCATTAGTTCTTCAGAGAGATCCAATTCGTCTCTGAGCTGCGAAAATGTTTCCTGTGTATGTGTGTTGGCAGAAAGAATTTTGAATGCACTTACTTTTCCTTTTCCCGAAAGTGCACTTACTTTGTCACATCCGGTAGACGTATGGAGACCTATCAAAGATTGACAAACATTATCAGCAAGAGTTAAAGCTATTTTCACAATGTCAAGTAATTGAATGCGTATTTTAGTAGCACATTTCTGAAACAATTTAGCCATGAATCTGTAATGGAATCCCAAACACAGAAAACACACATCGGTGTCGTTTGAGCTTATCATTACTGCCTCATAACCCTCAATGGCAGCGTGTGCACCATGCAGCAACAAACGACCATTTTCTTCTTCGTGTGTACTGTTGAGATCGGGCACTTCATGGCCCCTTCAGAAGTGATTGTGTAGCATTTATCCTCACAGTTCACGAACAGTGTGTTATTCTCAAGTTTTACAAAATACTCTGGTTTTCTCCATTCGTTAACAGGACATGCGATAAGAGTTGAACCAGAACCATACCATCAATCAGCTTGGTTGAATTTACAGGTATTTACTCAGCAGGGTTAACGTTTTTCTGCGAATATGTTGCTAAAGCAGCTTTGTTTTTCTTTCGCAACAGACCTTCTGGAGTTGCGAAAGCCCATGGTAAAGATCCTAAGGGATGAGACAGTCTGTCCATCATTTTAAGGTTCCAAATCTGTGCTGTGACGATGATTCTACCAAATAGTGCTTTGTCTGCTTTCATGATTGTCCTGTCATTGCTGTTCACTGCCTTCTTCTTAGCCATATTGGTCAAGGTTTTTAGTTAGTTCATTATTATCATAATATTGTTATAATAATAATTATTAATATATATAATCAGAATTACTATAGTTGCTATTTCTAGTAATGAACCTCACAATATTAGAAATTATCAAAATTTTCCCATTTACATCAAGGCATCTCGGGAATGGAGTGATTTTCCATCTTTAGGCTTCCATGTCTTGCCAAACAATCATATTATAGCCCATCCTCTCAAGTGGTACAGATAACATGGTCGGCTCAAGAACTAATGGTAGATTTCTAATTATTTGAGACGATAAAATTGAAGTCATATTTATCAGGAAGAATAAACAAGCCATTAGAACTTGCACCATTCTAATAGTAGCACTAGAAGTCACGTCTGCGTATAGATGACGGTTAGTTTGCCAAATACAATCCGGTAAGCCATTACTACATATTAATAAACAACTCTGGTCTGGAAACGAACCCTTGTGGTAGGAATACTGGTTAAGTTTAGAACAAATAAACTCAATAATCAGAAAACGCTTAGAGCCAACACATTTAAGCGCTTGCCGATAAATTTTTTTTTTAAAGAAAATAGCAAAAAGCATTTAGTACAACCTGTCAAATTCTATTAAATTTATTTGAACACTGTACTTCTTTGACTTTATTCTAAGAAATATTAGATTCTTAAAATGAATCAATCACATGATTGTAGGTTAAACACCAAATAATATTTTCAAGATGTAAATAAAGTATAGTTTATGTTATGAACGAGAACAAAACAAGTGATTTATAAACGATTCTCCCATGAGCCGATTCGTCAACAAATTAAACATTAGTAAACAAAAATGAAAGAAATTGCCAGTAAAATAAATGGAGCTCTTTGGGAGTTCACCTTACTTTCTAGGCCCCACCTAACACTTTCGTCCTTTCGTCTGGTATCAAACCACTCTTTTTAACCGCAGTATCATTTTCAATATTACCAAACACCAATACTCCCATTCCACTACTGTTTCACTCTATCTATCTTTTTAATGTCAACCCAAACAATTTTGCGATCCCCAACCCCCACAGAGACACAAAGAGGAAAGAAACTCAAACCAAACAATTCAAAATTCATCAACAGAAACTACAAAAAAACCCATCGTTTTATCCCCCCTGTTATATGACAGAAAACAGAGCACATATCCACCCCCTCCCCCTTCTTCCCCACAAGAGTTTCATACACCTACACAACAAAGCCAGCATGCATTCCATTGTTATTTGCCTGCCTAGTTCCTGGTATTCATTTTCATACTTTGCTCTAACTCCCTTCCTCCACCTAAAACCCCTTTTCATCATCTTTCTCGCTTTCAACCCAACCTTCCTTTCTCTTCACCCTACCTTCTACCACGCCTTGCTTTTCTTAGCCACGTTTTTTATTTCTTGTTATTTTCGCTCGCCCGTATTATTGATCTTAATGACATATCTTCTGTCCTTTATTACATTGCCTACTTGAGAACTGTGTTCGTACAATAACCACCTATGTCCATCTAGACACAGAGCACAGTTATTTAGAGTTGTGTGTCTTGTTTTAAGAATCTATGGCTATACTAGATTGGAGAGGTTCAGTTCAATTTTGAACATTCACTGATTAATCACCCCCTCCCTCCTGGTTTAAATTCCATCCTTATCTACTGAATTATAGTCCAAACTATTTCTCTGGTGTAGGCCTAAAAACAAGTGGATATATTCTATATTTTACATTTGATACAACAGATGACACACTCTCCCATCAGCCGTGGTGAGGATAGTAGAGTGAGTCTAGTCTCAGCAACAGTTGCCAGAAACTGCCATCAGCCGTGGTGAGGATAGTAGAGTGAGTCTAGTCTCAGCAACAGTTGCCCCACATTACCATCAGCCGTGGCGAGGATAGTAGAGTGAGCCCAGTCTCAGCAACAGTTGCCCCACACTGCCATCAGCCGTGGTGAGGATA
>CABFOV010009328.1:0-19842 GCA_902141375.1 Timema poppense
ATTGAAAAGTGACAGGCGCGCGAAGGATAATGACATGGATCATACATTGTAAGCCTATATAAGTTTAAAATCAGAACTTACCTGTAATATGTACATTCTCATTTGAGTTTGTAGCTTGAAGAAATGATTTTTCCTCAAATATATTTGAAGTGCTCATGTTTCCATTTGTTGGTCATTTAAAAATATAATTTGAAGGTTAAATTAATTTAAACATTGAAACACAACTTATTACACAATATATAATAACTTATATTCGAATACGACCTAGAGATGTTCGATCTTCGATCTTCATTCGATCTTTACAAAAATCGATTATTTACCACGTCTTAATCGATTCTTTTTGATCGATTTGAATATCTCGATCTAATTCACAAATCGATTCTTTCTTTGGTGATTTAAAAAAATTGAATCGAGAAATTGAAATTAAACAAACAATAATAATAATAATAATTATTATTATTAATAATTTCATTATTATTAGGTCGTTTGTCTAACAATACGTCCATTCTTTTTCTGAGTGAACTGCCATTACGTCCTGTCCTCTGTCTCCTCATTCAGCTACCAGAGATTTCTTCTTTCTTTCAAGTCATACAATATTTGAACCCTCCTTCTTCCTAAGCTTCTCTTTCCCTTAACCAGTGTACTAGTAATACTAGGCTAGTCCCCTCCCCAAACATTTTTAGTTTATCTATTTTGAGTTAAATTTCCACGGGAAATAAAGCATAAAATAACATATACTGAGTCTCAATTTGCGACACAATACTCAGCGATAGGCTTGCTATTTGTGCCCCCCCCCTCTTCCCCCCACCCCGTTGCAGTGGCGATACACACACATCGGAAGCGCTGTCACAATACTAATTCAGTGATGCCAATTCTAGTACCCTATAAATCAGTAGCAATAACCTAAAAATACTCAGTAGATTTCAGTATTTATGTATTTAAAAATGGTGAAACATTATCATTATTAACTATTTTATTGAAAGTAGGTGATAATACTAAACTATGATACTCTTCCTCCTCCCTTTAACTTATTTTTTCTTCTTTGCTGTCGAACTCTGGTCTTGAGGTAATGTGCTCAGGATCCGATGTTTGTGGATTCAAACCCAGCCGGAGTTGACGAATCTTTCTTGAGCGATAAAAATCCGTAGCACATATTCCTTCGGAGGGAAAGTAAAGCTGTCGGTTCCATGTTGATTGTGGCATGTAAAAGAACCCTGTGGGTTTGTGAAAATACCTTTCCTGGCCAAATTAGTAGGTCCTTTAGCTCTCGCTCATTGAAATTATCGTTTACTGATATAATCAGCAGGTTCAGAAAGTGCACGTAAAATACTGTACCTAAATATATATATTTTTTTAATCTATGTCAACGTTCAGTGCTTCATGCTTTGAGTGTCCGGAAGTACGCGTTACACTAGCTCTACAAAATAAGCTGTTACAAACTGTGTGTTTTAAAGTGAGTGACATTTTTCAGACTAGTGTAGTAGCGACTTCCTGTCTATTCTCTGTGACAGCCAACTTCTTGGAAGAGGGATAAGCTTACACTTATTATAGTACAAGGTTTTTTGAAAGTTGTCAAGCTACAAAGCTGCGTAAAAGCTTTTCCCTCCCACTCAGACCATTCCCTCACCCCTCCACCCCCACCCATCACAATATTTCAAAGAGCCAATGAGTGAAGTTGACAACATACAAACGTAACAGTAGATTTGTTAATTTTATTTGAATTAATCAGTAGATCAGTAGAAAAGTTAAAAATCAGTAGATCTACTGAAAAGTCAGTAGGGTTGGCAACACTGTACTCAATGATATTTGCATGTACCCCTTCCCCTCTCCCAACTAGCGTCGGAATTATGAGGGGAAAGCGGAAAATTATGAGGGGTGGAATCTAAGTTCCATCAGCGCACACACATCTCAACAATGTGTTGGATTCACCTTGATCAACCTATTCTATTTTATAGATATATCGTTTGTCCACAGCCGTAATAACGTTTCCAGGTTTCACCACATACGATGTTTCGTCAAAGTTCAATAATATTCTTGGCATGTCCATAATCCCCAGGGCATCCACTTGTGTTCCTAATTTCTCAAAAAAGTCCTGCATTGTTTCGTGGTTTGCCATCGAAGCTACATATGCCTCCATATTTTCTGGAGTCCTTAATGTCAGATTGTATCTCGAAGGGCTACCTATAAGAGCGGGTGAGGGGGATGGAGACCCTCAAGTGGTAGGACCACCGGGCGTCAGGGGGCCCAGCCAATTTTTTTAAAATCCTAACGGAGGGATTTACAAACTTTATTTTTTAGACATTAAAAAGGTGTTCTATTAAATCCTAGATTACTGAAATAATAGTGATGTTTTCAACAGGTTTTAAGAGGTAGCGTACTAATAAAGGGACATTTACTTCTTCATAAGGAAATTATGTTGTGTGCAAGGGAAATCTTCCACCGGCTACCTGACACGTTGGCAAAAGTGGGTTTCTATTCATTGTCTGCCTTCTGTTCGGTGTATGTTGTGAGTGTTTACAGTTTTCCGTATATTTTTAGCTTAACTATTTGATTTTAGATTATATAGTGATTTGGTGTTACACCGTGATATGTGGGAATAACTTTAATTAAAATAAATAATAGTTTACAGTTTAAGCTGTCGCTTCAGTGATTTTTTGTTTGTATTTAACAAGCCATGTCTGATAAAGGTCCATCGTCTTCTGGATACAAGAACATGTCTGGTGCCCTAAAAAGGTCCAAAAAACGGAAAATAAAATTCAAGGAGGAGCTTAAGAAAATTAAGTAACCTATGTCTGGCTGTTTTAAACCTACGTTACCATATGTCACAAAGGCCTCTGTGTCGGATTTCGACAACCAATCTTCAGGTGCTGTTGGAATGGAAATGCGAGAATTGGGATATAGTGAGCTGAATTTATCCACTCAATTGGTTGGAAATGTGAGTATATACAAAAGGTGTAAACCAGAACAAATATTTAAAACTGAGGCAATTGGTTTGAAGAGTAGGCCTACGTTATGTGTAGATGTTTTAGATTTTAATTTTGATGATGTTCAAAAAATATAGAATGTTGGGGACCCATTCACATGGCCTACACATATCACTGACCTTGTCAGAAAAAATAGTGCATCATGGTTTAATTGAAATTGATTTAAAAGAAATAGAACCTTTGTGGGACATCCTGAACAGGTAATGTTCAGTGAACTTCCTGTTTGTTCCTGTTTGTTATGATTTTGTAGCTATTTTGAATATCCAGCCTAAGACCAGGAATGAACCAACATAAGTGAGGAGAAGTTTGAAAAGTAAAAAATATATAGAAGACCTTGTCTTGAGATATCCAGAAGATCTATTACTAAATATCTTGAATGAAATTGAACATTTTGAAACTTTTTTTTACTGCAACCTTTCTCCAATTAGTTGAAAAATTAAGCATTAAATGCCTACCACTACTATTTCTAGATAACATATACCAATCAAAACTCCAGAGTGTTATCCCAGATTTGTGTGTTGCATTAAGAATTTTCATCACTCTACCTGTTAGGGTAGCATCCGGTGAACGAGGGTTCAGTAAATTAAAGTTGATTCAAAACCACTTGAGAGCTCGTCTAGGTCAAGAAAAATTCAACAATCTAGCAATGCTATCCATTTAGTGTGAACTGGCTTCAAAAGTTAACTTTAGTGAGGTCATGTCTGCTAAAGTGAGACGATTCAAGATGCTGTCTGCCTTGAAATCTCAAGAATTAGGTTTAGTACCTGCCTACTTCTCAAGAGTTTCTATAAATGTGATGCTCCTGTTAATATACAAGGTAAAAAAAATTAATTAGACTACATAAACTGATTTAGTTGCCTTTGCATATTGATTTTTCTTTAATATATTTTAACATTTTCACTTCACCCTACTCTATAGACTTAGTAATGTATTAAAATTATAGGACTTTTAACATTAATTAAAATATGAGCGGAGATGCCTTGATAAATGTTTTAAGGGGAGCCCACAACTCCTATGGGTGGCCCCGTACCTCGCTTTAAATCTAGTCCAACACTATTTACTAGCACTATCACTGTCGCAATTGAAGAAATTTTTACGCCCACTGCTTTTTGCAAGATCATGTGCCACTTTTCTTAACTTATAAACAGTCAGACAAAAGCCTAACTCTTGAATCACTATAATATAATTATAGAAATTCACTTACAGGTCAACAGTGAAGGCAAATGGTCTAACCAGTTTCGGCAATGGCTCATTTTGATTCAGGTCAGGGTTTTTATTCAGGTAATCAATAAGCGAACTCCATGGAACTCCCTTTTGTTTTGAAGCATTGTAAATGGACATGTTCTGTTCTTGTACTGATACCACAGCTTCTTGCCAAAATGTAATACATTACATGGGGAGAAATTTATTTTAATACATTTTAGTGGAAAAGTGCATAGAAAACTAACTGTAATGCTATATATTGACTGCTGTACAAGCACTGTCCCCTCCATGCCAAAAAACCTAAGTAAACACGTAAACTACTTAAGAAATAATTTCCAGTGTTTATAAAAATATAATTATGTTTATATTGAGTCATTAATAACAGCTAATGATCTACAATTTGGTATAAACATTGTTTACCAAGAGTTATGTGAATCTCTTGAAATACTCACAAACACACGCCACACTCACACACCAGAAAACATGGCTAAACAAGGCGGACAGACAATGACACATTTGTTGGGGCGTGAATCCGTCAGTTATACTAACCAAAAGCTGGTTGAGCCACTACGCCAAGTTTAGCACCCGTATTGCAATAGCTATGTTCATTAACAGCTTCCTAAAAAGTATCACGAACTTACCTGTGTTATGAATATACCATACTTTACCCTATAAAATCCATCGATAAAGTAAATTCTAATCGTTTTTGAAAATTTGTAAACTTTGGTATAATAAACCTCGCTTTTCGAGCACATCCATGGTGTGGAAGCTCTCCTTCCCCCACTCCTCCAAATCATTATGAGAATTGGTTGAGTACTTCTGCATGAATAATAATTGTCGAATGGAGTCGACTTACTTTTTAAAGAATAAATTGTCCTTGGGATATTTTTTACTTAATCTCTTCTTGTTGAAAGCCTCCTTGGCTATGGTGATCCTGGACCTAATTTCCGTGGTGCAGTAGGCATCCTTTGTCATAAGACTACCAAGGTACTTGAACTGATATATGTTTTCAATTACTTGTTTCCAATTTTGAGTTTCAGCAGCTCTTCATTTTTTGAAATTACCATTATTCTCAGCATCTCGATGAGATTTATGGTTCCTTTTCCTAGTCTTAATCCAAATTGGTCTTCCTACATCACATTTTCTATTTTCTGTTCCAGTCGTCTCGTGAGTATTCTTACCACAATCTTCTCCACACGAGAAATGATGCTGATGGTCCTGTGGTAAAAGCATTTCTTGGCTTGTTTTGTCATCTCTAGAACCACCATTGTTTCGTCTAGAAAGTCCTTGTGTCATTTTCCTGTTTTGTAGATCCTATTTATAAGTTTTGTTAGCGACGTCAACCTACCACTTCCCAGTTCCCTCAGAATACCATTTGATATGACGTCATCTCCATAGATATAGGAATATTTGATTGTATTTAGGAAATGATTTTTTGATTATTAATAAAATTTTGAAATCAAAGTTTGCAATACGGGGCCATAAATTAGTATAATACTCCATAGTGTGAGCCCACAAACAATCTACATTGATCAAGCATCCGGTACTATCAGTGATTATAATGCCAACATTTGCGGATATAGCGGATATGATCAGCCCAATGAGGCCTCAAGCCATTAATCACAGTTTTATAAACCCGATATCTTTATTCAAGTAGCTACTCATTTGTCCTCATGACGCTGTGTTATATCCCGTTCCAGACCCATAGCTTTACAAATACATTTTAGAAGAACCTAGGCTCAAACCCTGGACCTCTGGATTTGTAGTCAGTAGCTCTGACCACTAGACTACAGGAGTGGTCAGTATAATACTATATACTATGCCTATTATTAGATGTATAATTTATTTAACTAAATACAGATTGAATGGGCCAGTTTAATATGTAAAGCTGGCCCATTCAATCTGTATTTAGTTAAATAATATAAATAATACTACGTGAAACTGGCCCATTCCACTCTGATCTAGGTAGGTATCATCATGTATTTAGTGTATCGCCTCACTTCAAGCTTATTCAATTTGAGTATGAAACTGACACTCAATGTAAAAGTGGTATCAGGCAGTACATGTTTTGAGATAAATAAGGTGTAAGGGGTGAATGAAAAATCTAGGAATAAATTTTTATCAAAATATGTATTTGGTTGGTTTCCAAATAGAAGAAAGTTTATTAATATAGTATAAAATTACTAAAAAATAATTCTTATGAGTCTCTTAGAAAGCTTTAAAACAAAAATGTGTAAAAATTGTCTAAGTCAACTGACTTGTACCACTTTAACACTTGAAAATTTCAGGAATATTTTTGCCAGAAACTTAACCACTATGCAAAAAAAACCCACTTTAAACACATAAGCTAGTTCTGGCAGGGTTAGGCAAAGGCTTAAATGTTTGTATTGCCAAAGTATCTTATTCATCACCTTGTAGGCTTCTGTTTACCGTGCTCAGATTCATGAAGTATCCATTATGAACTGGGGGTAAATAGGGAAGCAAATCAATCATATTTCTTTTCTTGAGGCCAGAAACTGGACGTAGCTGTGGATATAATATTTCTTGTTTAATTGATCCAAAATTCTTTGGACGGCCACGATTTGGTGTAAGGTCCAGTACACTGAAGGGCATTTCTTTATTAAGAGTTTATTTGTGGAAAATTAAGTAGGGTGAGTCCTTTCTCAACCGTATTCATTGCATTTTTAACTAATTGACCGATGCCTTCTGATCGTTTTCTTTTCTTCTTGTAATGGCATTCTCAAGCTGTGCAGTTTTTTAAAAAAAATCTCTTGTCATCTTATAACACAGAAAAGGATACTTTTCTTCTAAGTTCTTTATAATCGCATACCAATCACTTGGGCAGAACACAGTTGTTTTACTTCCTGCGATTTCAATTTGTCCAAAGTCTCGGTCATTCGGTAAGTATGAATGCCCTGAAAAGAGGAATTTATTGTCAACAAAATCTTTTTTCTTCTTCTGGATATTGTGTTACTTTCATCCATGTCAAAGCTACTTTAATGTTTTTATTTTGACCAATGCACCCATCACTGTAGGCTATGGCATGTTTTTGAGTATGGGCACAGTTATTAACATATTTGACAATATACGATGATACCTCCTGGGATCCTTAAGAGCTTCTGTTTCATCCCAATGATACATATGACTTTCATCATTGCCGGAGCTGTGGCATCCGAAATTAAACACATACATATTACGCTTATAATAAGCTGTGGAAACTGTCAACTTTGGAAACTCAAGGGCCCTCTAAGGATCAAATGTAAATGCTAATATATCTTTTGGGCTTTCTTTTGCTTTGGCGTTGTCTTCTTGAAAGTTTTATCCAGCCAATTCAGTTTTGCTTAAATGCAACTCATGTTCCATTTTATATTGCTTCTTCTCCTTTTATTTACCTGCTGAATTAATTTTATTGGCTAGAAAATCTCATTTTTGACATGCATCGTTTCTTGGTACGTGAAAGTGTAAGTTGTATTCGAAATTAAATATTTTTCAGTACATTCCTTCTTTTACATGGGGTAGATCCTCTGCTTCAATTTTCTCCAGGTACAAGGAATACATTTTATAAACATTAAGTTGAGGTTCAAAGTATTTTACTCTTTGGGTTTTGGTACCTGGTGTGATGGCTCTGGTAAGCTGGAAAGCTTTCAATACGCTGTCTGAAAACATTTAGCTGTTCTAAAGGTATTCTAACTCTATATTCTTTTCTGCCTCTTCTATCAGTGCTGAATGGTTTTTGTACTTCTTTCTTTTTTATAGCTCGACTGAGTCTTCCATTTGAAATTTGAAATGTATCCAAAAAGAACGTTTTACATAAACTAGTAGTGTTCTTATCAGAATAATTCAAAGTGTATTCATATGTACATTTTCATGGACGTATTTGTTTCAATGAACACCTCTTATCAAGTCCACATAAGTAGGCATTCAGTTTACTGAAATTACCCTCCCCCAAAACTATTTGAATTCTCCCTTCCTTGAATCATATTACATTTTATCCAAATATTTTTCCTTTACATCCACAATAAAGATTATCAAAAATACTTTTAGACACTATCTTTTTATTTGCTGTTGTGTATTAATGCCCCTGTTTCTCTTGATTTTTCGAATATTCCTCATGTACATTTTCAGGGTTTCGTGTGCGTTTGGGCCACGGTGGGATAAACTATCCCCATTATTGTCCAATGCTAAAATACATTGATTAACACCATCATCTTGCAATTCCTTTACATCATTTGTAATAGTATTAGCACTTGATTCGGAAACGAATCAGATCAAATAAAACTTAAACATGCATCAGTTTGATATTGTCTAACATTAATAAGTTAATTATATTTTAATTTCATAATAATAATAATAATAATACCACACTAACCTCGTTCTAGATAACGTAGTCTAAATAATGAACAAATTAACTATTTTAGGAATAAATAATTTACGTTAAAAGAGGTACTATATCAAACATTATCAATAAAAAATATAAAGTTTTTTCATTATGTTCACAGAATATCGCAACGTTGCTACAAATTTCGTATTAAATAAGATGGCTAACTTATTTATTACCATTATGTTTTTAGAACTTACATGAAACTAGCATTTTAATTCATTCATCTGTGGCGAAAAGGAGTTCAAAGCTTCACGGCCGCTTCCACAAAAATAGTACGCTAAAATATAATATATTTATCTTGAGCTACTTCAATCCAATTTTCACCTATTCTCATCCTATTTCTCTAGGTCTATTCTAACATTATCCTCCATCAACATCTAGGCCTACCCAAATGTCTTTTTCCAGTAATAGATATTTAAGCTAACATTTTTAACCATTTTAATTTAAATAAAAACATTGTAATATAACTTTTTTCAAATGCATTTACAGTTAAGATGGCAGTTTATCTTGAATTATAAACCAAAAAGACAATATTTTATTATAATCGGACTTAACTTAGTCATCATCTGACTCTACAAAATAAGGATCTACATAAGGATCATCAATATCAGTATCAATCACTTCTAGTACGGCATTGGCTTATTAAGCTACTATCCCACGACACTTGCTTGTACTAGAACTCAAGCTAGCTAGCGACTAGATACCTGTATACTAGCTAATACAATAGAAACGGGACTAGAGTATTCACACGCTGTTAGTTTGGTACTAGGTTCTAGTGCAAATATTTATGGAACGTCAGAGATTAATTTTGGGTGCAGCAGCTGCATTAATTATTAATAACGATATTGAAAATTATGAGAGGGAGCGCAGGAAAAGAATATGGTCATGGGACTGGCTTGAAAGACGAAATAATTATTGCTGGATGCTAAAAATTATACATTCATTCATGATACATTCGGGGTGACACTAACATTTAGTATCTCCCTGAATTTGTATTTATATACGATGTGGTCAGAGGCTCCTAGGCCCACGGGTGTCCAAGTACAGTATCCTTGATACACAAATGTTCTTTTTTAGGCCTACGCTCACTTTATATATAAGAAAACAACCACCCAAGGTTGGCATCCTATCAAGTTTATTTAGATTAAAATTGGGTCTGGAACACAGTTTGTCGTTTTTAGATAACATGTATTTAATTAAATATATTGTCATATTGGGGCAATTTGGTATTATATAAACAAGAATGCTTAGAATAATTTTCTGCCAACAACAAAATCACATCCAATGACCATGTTGGCGCCATTTATATCATTTCTATACACACACGCTCTCAGCGTGCATTGATTGGTCGAAACACAGACTAGTGTCAGAATTAGGTTTTAGTTTGGTAGCCAATACCAAGAGGCAGAACCAGTATACATTTTCTGTTTCATACGATGCTAGATGATGACGTGCTAGCTAGTGCTAGCTAGTACACTGGATTTAAAGTACGAGCTAGGGTCGTGTTATACGGGTATTAAACATATTTGCCATTAAAATCACTCAAACTTACTAATAAAAACAACAGCATTGACTTCGACCACATTTACTAAAAACATAAACTGAATACAATTATTATGTCCTAATATTTATACTGCACTCTGTTAAGAAAATATGTAACTCTGACCTATACCACTTTTACAGTGAAGAGAGATGAGCTTATAGTAACAAAACAGATGTATAGGAAGTGTTATATTTTGACTGATACTACTTTTACATTAAGTGCTTCACATGAGTCATAAAGGTGTTGTATTGACCATTTGTTGAACCAAACCTTGCTTTATAATGTGACAACAATGATTTAATGTGGGATTAATGTCTTACTGAAGTACAGTTGGTAGTGTTATTTTGGCAAGTAGAGAATAGAATGATCACTTTGTTTGTGGGGATATGGAAATAGAGGTAGTGACTGGGAATGGAAAAATATTATAATACTGAAAACGTTAACAAAAAAAACCACTCTTTTTCTTACTTTAACTTAAATTGTTACAGTTCAAGCTTGATCTATTCATTTAAAAATGAAATCCATTATTCTTGTTTTAATTTGCGCAAAAAGTTCAAATAATTTTCTCCTTGATCTCTGGATGAAAGTTGAGGAAATTTTTCTCCATTGAAAGTTCGGCAAGCGCATTTAGTCTTTCTGTTAAATAAAGGAACCGGAAAAATATTTAATCAAATAGATTAGCTGGAAGTAGAATAGTAATCTAATTCTACACTCTTCTACACTTTATCACATTCAAGAATATGGTACACGGTTTTTAAGCACAACACACGCTGAGTAAAAAAAACTTCCTTCCACCTCACGCCAAAGCCGGCCCTCCGAGAGCAACAGTGCTCTCTCTACTTGGCAGTTCCGCATTCCTCCCCACCCTCCTCCTATGTGCGCATGATCACAACAGTCAAACACCACGTTTGTGGCACTGTGAAGCGCACAGTTCCATACAAACATTTTTGTATATTTTCATAAACTGGGGGATGGCTACTGAAGTACTGACATTAAGCTTAAGGAATATATATTGTACTACAAAAATAAATAAAGAATTAAAGAAAAAAGGACTCATTATATTAAATGTTATCGATAATATCAAAGGGAAATAGGGGGTGCTGCAGTTCCTCAGTGTCTATACACGAGCCGCCACTGAGTAAGATGTTACTTTAACACAAGGCAGTAGCTGGGGGGGGTTGGGGGTTCAACCCCCCCCCCTCCCCGGAAATGGCATGAACAAAAAATATACGGTATAGCCTTACTTATGGTTGAAACAATATCAAAATTAAGATACAAGTACAAATTAGGGAGCTGTGTAACAATAAAGAGTACTTCAGAGAGCTTCTAGAGATGTTTAATATTTCAAAATTTTTCTAGCCTTCAGCAGTTAGGAGGTTATGTTGCCATAAAAAAACTTCAGATAGCTTCTAGAGGTGTTTAATATTCTGAATTTTCCCTAGCCTTAGGCAGTTATGGGGTTAAGTTGACATAAAAAAAACACTTCAGATAGTTTCTAGAGGTGTTTAATATCTAGAAACTTTCCTAGTCTTCGGCAGATTTGGTGTTATGTTGACAGAAACACTTCGGATAGCTTCTAGAGGTGTTTAATATCTAGGATTTTTCCTAGCCTTCGGTAGTCATGGTGTTATGTTGCCATAAAAACACTTACAATAGCTTCTGGAACTGTTTATCATTTAGAATTTTTTCTAGCTTCCGGCAATTTGGGATGTGCCAACTAAACCCGCCCTGAAATTATTGGCTGGCTACGGCCTTGCTTTAACAGTCAAAATTGCAAGTATCTTACAATGGTGACGAGGAAGACATCCTACTGTGTTTAATCCTTTGTTTAATAAAACCAGAGATAGTAAGTATTATAGTTTACAGACTTTCAAAGTGCATTCACCAAATAAAGACCCTAAACATCGTTCCCAAGAAAGGAATTTACACTTGAGTTCAAAATGTCTGACGACAGAGAAACCAGCACTATTGGCCTATTGAAGGAGCTCAATTTGTGAAATGATTGGTCTCGTTACAAGCTTAGGATGAATAGTTTCTTTGGCGCTAATCGCATCAAGAGTAAAACCAGAAGACGGGGACTTTTTTCAATGCGCTGAAAGAAGTATCTTTTAAATCAAGAAACTAATTAAGTCTACCTAAAAGGCTGAAAGAGTTGAAATACGATGCACTCTTTGAATTGTTTGATTAATATTTTCTACCTGCTGAATCAGTTTTTTCCGTTCGATCTAAGTTTTACAATGCTAGCAAAAAATCCGAATAGGATGTAAATGGGTATCTGGCAATAATACGCGAATTGTGAATTTGACACCCATCCATACTTATCTATGGTAATTAAATTTCTTTTGGGTAAGGGAAAAGGTCACATTTTCAATAAGATTTTTGAGGAAAATGTTATTAAGTATACAATATATTGTTAGATAGTGGAGTTAGCTAGTGCTAAGCTAGCTTATTCACTTCAATATCAGTTAGCCAGTGGCGGTCTAAGGATAATAATTTTTACTACAAGTGGAAACTAATTTTGCTCTCCCTCTCCCCCCACTACCGCAACACCAAAAGTCTCATGGCCATAATGAATACAATCGGAGTCTGGCGTCTGCAAGTTAGAGTAATTGCTATTAAGTTATAAACCAATCAAACTGTCCATTGCACTAGGGAAACGTTTATCTTGATAATGAAATTAACTAAGGTGGCTTGACATTAGTTTTAATGAATTGCATGCCATAAAAAATAATTATAATAGGTATTATGTACTTTAGAAACCTTACACACGTCCTTAAAGGCCTACTCCGAACTTATTATACAAACACTTAAATTCAATTATGTAGAACAGTAATATAAAAGTTTACTTTTACCATTTTTATACATTTTTAAAAGATAATTTTTCTAGCTTTGATCTTTGCAAAGTCCCTTAAAATGATAGCAGCATCCGATGAATCAATAATATCGTTTTCAATAGACATTGTGGCCAGTACACATAAACGTTCTTGGTAAATAATGGATTTTAAATAAGATTTAATTAACTTTGGTTTAGAAAAACTTCTTCCTCCAGTTGCAACATAGATAGGTAATATAATCAAAATTCGAAGCGACACAAAAAGTTGAAAACGTTGGGAAAAGTGTCAATTAAGATGTTCTTTGTGATATAGCTTAAAGCTTATGCTGGAGAAATCTCAGAAGGCAGCATTGATGGTAAAAATCAGTAGTTTTTGGTACATTTCTTGACCATCAATGTCACATTTATCCCCATTGGTCAAAATGTTAATCTGATCTAAACATTTCCAGAAAACTCTTCATACTTTTTAGAAGGACCATGCCATTCTTCAAGTTATGGGATATTTTCTGTAGGAGCTTACTGATCATGTTCATTTTGAATAGATATTGGTGCCAAGCTACTATACTAAAGATAAATCTAAAATCTTGTAGCTGTTTTACAATACCTAATGCAATATTTCGCCCAAAAGCATCCAATTTCTGATCCTCACTGGCCTCATAAAGAGCATCATATATTATTATCGTTATTACGTGTTTCTTCAAGATATCCCAACGGTGGGTAGAGGCAGAGAAAAAGTTGTATAGCTCCTGCACATGACAAAAAATTTACAGCATCATGGCATGATAGAGCTGCATCATTCACTACTAGGTTAAGAGAATAACTGCTACATGGCACGAAAATCGCCCGAGATTTAAGATCAAGGATTCGTTTTTGAGTTCCCAAATGTTTTCACTTCATATTCGAGCCATTGTAATAGCCCTGGCCACGCATATTCTTTAATGGTATCTTATCTTTCGATAGCTCATTTAATAAGAAATCCATTTTTCCCTCGCCTGAAGAATCACCAATCGGAACAAAACCTATAAAATGTTCTTGGACGAATATTTATTTCATCTTGCATTACCCGCACGAATCAGTCAACCATTATCACCCGCTCTACGTCTGAAGTCGGGATTTCAGTTCAGTATAATTGAGTAATATATTGCATTTTGCAATTCTCTCAATATATGATCTTGAATCTGTTATGAATGTGAGGAAATGTGTTGTCGAGTGATTGGCTACACTGGGATATACACGCCAGTGTGAAGGACAGTGGGTGTGGACAAAAAATGTACTAGTCACGAAAGTGACCATGTCTTTTCAGTACGGAGTATAAAACTAATACTATAGCAAGTTATCACGTTTGTGGTATGTGCAAAGTAGCGTCCAGGATTGTCTGGAATATAACAGAATCCGTGTTTAAATGAGATTAATAAACTCATTTTTGGTTCTACTCAAATAGTGCACGTGAGTCTCTTGAGAAGATATACTGCATAAGTGTTCAGTCATAAATACGTCAAATTTAGCAATGCACTCCACTAATTTCATAAAGTTTCCATTAAAAAAAAGTACTAGTCTTACCACGAAATACCATACCTTGGAACACAAGTAAATGTTTTAAGCGAAGCATACGTTTTAAAACTTTACTTCAGGGTTAAGTTTCTGCTCGAATGATTCTCTGATTTTATTTGTTAATAGTTTTACCTTAGTGTAAACTTGGAGAAAGTTCACGTCAAGACTGGAAAGATCTAATTTGGTTTGAGGATGTCTCATGATGAGATAAATACCCAGACATATTTCTTCAATCCGAAAACCCGTAGGCTGAAAAAATTGATATGTTCTCATTTCTGAAAAACCTACAGTAAAAACAAACTATGACATTTTTGGAAACAGAGTAAATTAACCATGGTCTTTGAACTTCTTCTCCGTTGCGAAATCTTCTTTTGAAGTTAGCAAGCGTGAATCTCCTACCGCTAACATCAACTGGAAAATTCACGTCCGTGACTTGCAAGGGACCTCGTTCAACAAGAATTTGGCGGAGATCCTCAGTAATACTAGTTGGCCATTCTTCGCAGTCACTCGCTCCTACAATGACATTTAGAAAAAATAATCGAGATTATTAAATAGTGATGTTCTGAAATTAACTAGCAGGAAACAAGGAAATAATATAAATTTGTGCTGATACAATATTTTAAGTAGTATTAGGCTATAGGATTAGCTGATGAGCAAAATGAATAGTGGGAATTGGTAATTGACTAGATTGGAGTTATTAATAATATACAAACGTTAAAGACTAAAAGATTATAGGTTATATGAAGGGTATGATTTATACAAACAATAATAGGTAAATTACTATGCCAACAATAATGGAACTTAGTTGTATAATTAAATATACTATTTAATTATTCAACTAATAAGTTAATAAAAGGTAAATTAGTATACCAACAATAATTAACTTATTACTTGAATAATTAAATACACTTATCTCTTATCTATGTTAGGTACCGTTTACTTGTTATTTACTCCCCTATTTCCTCTTACTTTACGTGCCTGCAGATTTCTATGAATTCACTACCCCCTACCCTCGTCCACATTCCTAAAGCCAACCCTGTTGCACCTGGCGTTTGATACTCTACAAACAGTGTGCGTTGAAAACCAATATCTATCACAGCTCGGTGAACCTCTCTTTCTCTGTTTTGTTTGGATAGGAACTTCTCATAAACTCCGTGTGAATTTATTTAGTGCGTGGCTATGTATATAATATAATATGCTAATAGTGTTCAATCTTTGTGTGTTTCCGTATTATAATATGTACTCATTAAATGCTAGTGTTTAGGGGAGCTCCTAAGGCAAATTAATCATATTAAGAATAACATACTCGAATTCCAAACCATCGTTCTCAGAATCATCTGTGTATCTCCAACTGAAGACATCCCTGAAAAGTAGGTTCCACAAAATACATTTTTATATACCAACGTCCAAATCCCGCCTCTGTTTTAGTGCAACTAAAACTGGTCCTCCGGAACTAAATTACATTGTAATATATTTATCATTTTAACAAACAGATTGCTCACACACCTAAAACATAACTCACCGTTTCTCGTAAACTACTTGAACAGTCACAGTAGTTTTTTTATAATTCATTATAAAAACCTTAAAAGACATTAGGATATTATTAAAATTCCCACATTCCAATTGGTTTGCTTTGAAAAAATTATTTTCTAACGAAAGAACTATAATTAGGTTTTTAGTATAGACGTATTTTCACTATGTGTAAAAGTTTTTTCCTAATTGAAATAGATGATTAGTATGTACGAAATTATCATCATGAACTGAATTTTATTTTGAGATAAGATTCATTTCTCTAACACCAATACTGTTCATAGTTTGATGTGCCTAGTTAAGAGCTCTTCACGCGCCCCAGGTTTTCGATAAACTGAAGATTGTTAGATAGACAGGTCCGTCATTCCGTCCAGTCACTGATTGACGATTGTGGTTGAAGTGAGGCTGGACATTATAATAGTGATTTAATAATTAAAGGTATTATAAGAGTTGGTTTTGCCAATATAACGCACTATATTCCTTTCAACTTTTTTAGTTAGTTTTTATTGAGGATATTTTATGTACACTTTCTGAACTCACTTGTGATATCAGCACACGATTTATAGAATAAATTAATACAGAACTATTAAATTCTAAACATCCAGTTCCTAAACTGACAACTAACCAAATATTAATATATAGCATGTTGGGAGTCGAGCCCGGGATCCTTAACACAGAAGGCAGACGTGTTAATGGCCGAGCTGAGTTATTGTGGGACAAAGTGGACAACAACTATACATTTAATATCTTTTTATTCACTAATTTACAAGAAAGTTAGAATATGTTATAAATAGAGTGCAGAACCAAAAGTGATTTTAAGTATTTAACATAATAATTGTTGTATAGCTAATAATAGTAAATTTAATAATAGTAAGGTTAAATCTAGGTTTTAGTCCCTTCTTCTTAAATTATATATTTTTCTTCAATGACGACATGTTTCGATGATTTTACACCATCTTCAAGTCTTATTAAATAAGATGATTGATTTTACTTCATACTATTGGAAAGTTTGTAAACATTTTATCTAATGAGGCGCCCTTAATTTGTTTGGATACCAAACTTTTTTTATCTCTCTGAGAGCCCTTTCTATATCATAAACAAATAAATTAAAAAAAATACTTTTAAAGTCTCCGTTCTGTTCATAACTTATTCTTATTATAAATAATACAAATAAGTACTATTTATTTTTCATAGGTTTGTTTCAGATTGTATTTAAAACAAACTTATCCTATAATTTTAGTCTTTATTTTGTATTTAATCAAGTTACAACAACTTTTGCAAGCAAATCAAAACTATTTAAAATAAATATTGCCACAAATTATGTTTGTCATCTTGACGACAAAATGTTTAAGAATAATAATCTTTGCGACTTTGTCTGCTAGTGAGTAGTAGCTTAGATAAAGAAGTATTGAGTAGTGACCCCACCTATGACACTCTACTTAAAACCCTATGTAAAAGTTAATCTGACTTTGAAGCTTTTTAGTTGTACAATTTGCAGCTATATGAGATATCGTTGTGATAGTTGCGGATAGTTGTAACGTTTTATAACAACAGCTATTCAGGTTTATAATATTTTATTTCTTCACAATGGCTTTACATCTCAAAAATAAAAATAAATGTAAGTTTCCAGATTGTTTTTAAAACTGACGTGTCAATGCTTATACATCCTCAAATGTAGAGATACGTGAATGTGAAAAAAGAAAAAAAAATACCAGAAAGATTTATGGTTAAGCGAACTTTAGAAAAAAAAAAATCTAATGATAAATTTTGTGAAAAACATATTTGGCCAAAATATATTCTATGAGAGTGGATTGTAACTGATAGTGATGAAATAATTTTGCAAAAGAGTAGTTTGCAATAGCTTTTTATAATTTAAGATTAGTTTTTCTCTTAATTATTTCCACATTGGTTGTTCGATGTTTGCAATTTAAAAAAATCTGCTAGATATCAGTTACCACCAGTCCTATGTCGTTGAATATTTGTATGTTTATTTATAAAAGTGGTTTTTATATTGCCTTAACTTTAAACATTATTTATATACCAAAATAAAAAAAAGTTTATTTTTTAATTGTGGATGGTGCTCTAGAGCTTATACAAATAAAACACTCTATTTTCTTAAAACAGCAAAGTTTTAAGAAATTGCTATTACCATTTATACTTGCAAGTAAACGTCAAATCAAATGATACTACAATTTATTTAGGCCTATTTAATATACTTTGATTTTGTAATATTCAGACACCTCATTAGAATCAAAATCTAGACGAAGGGCCTAAGAGACAAGCTGTTTATTTGAACACTATTGTTCGAAGTTTGACTTTATTGGCACATGAAAGGCTAGAAAGGTTAAGCAAGAAGTGGACGATGCTCAAAAAACCTTACCAATACATATTTCCCTTTTTGTTGTTAAATATTAAAAAGTAGATAATTTTTTGTATCAATACACTCATAAAGATATGGAGAATCGATAGAAACAAAAGTTATATTATTTACATTCGAAAGTATTTGACAATATCACATAAAAAATAACACTATTTTAGTTTTTTTAATGGCACTTTCCACAAAAGTATCAAATTATTCATAGAGGACTGAAACTGCTCATATCCTGACATGTTAAACTCTTTTAATATGACTTCACTATAGCTTGGTAGTAACAATCTATATATCACTGCAAGTACTATTACTACAGTAGTTTAATTAAATAATATTTAGGGATGATACGTACCATCAATAATTGTCTTGGCGCTTAAGTCAAATATAGCATTTGAAAAATGTCTACTTGAAGGCTGGAAACAAACCTGTGGCCATTGTTAAGACGGTAGTGCCAAAGTACTATGCCTTAATCTAATTTTTTAAATAATAAAATTGTATTGAAAGTTTATAGACTATAAGCAAGAACGAAATGAGTAAAAAGGGGAGTGGTATTGATTTGCCTTGGTATTGAGCCTTCTGCAAAAACGTACCCTCTAATAATTAACATCTAGCTAATTAACATCAATCACACTTTCAAATGTAAATTATTATTTTTTAAATCCTCTCAAAAATTATTATTCTCATTCACTCTTCACCATTGTTTATATCATTCTTGCATTCTGCCATATCCCTTTATTTAGCAAAATCTCTAATTTTTTTATTCAGACAAATGACCCTAAATGCAGCTCATTAGGATTAAATCAAAAGTCCCCTAAGATGTTATTAGCTAGGAAGTAAGAATGATTGATGCATTAGTGCTTTCATACATCAATACTTTTTTAAATAATAATTTATAGTCATGTTTACCTGATCATATTTTACCAAACAAATAAATAGCATGTGATTTATAATACAGTATTTCAAATTTAAATTATCTTACATCAATGAGAAAATGATTAATTCTAATTTGTATGCTATCATTTGTTTTGAGCTATTCTTTTTATTCACTAGTTATCGCATTTGAGAAAGAATAATTACTGTTTAACAGTAAAATGTAATCTTGGAGGTTCGTTCAAACTTCGCTTCAAAATTTAAATTGTGCGCGCGCTATTTCGCAACGACACTAACGCCATTTGGCTTCAATGTCTGATCACTGGAACTAAAGAGTAGCCAGACCTGTATATCTTAAACTCTGGTAGTGACATTTGTTTGTTATACTGTGAGACTCAGTTGATGTCAAAAAAGAAATAAAACTTCTCTAGTTTTTATTTGTTACTTAGCCAATTTATATAAGTTTTAAACACGTAATTGAGTAATTAATTTTAATTTCCCCTATTCACGTGTAAATGAATATATAATTTATCCACAAAAATAATCAGTATTTTATCCATTAATGCAAATAAACTT
>CABFOV010009329.1:0-19840 GCA_902141375.1 Timema poppense
TAATAATAATAATAATAATAATAATAATAATAATAATAATTATAAAATATTATATCAAGAGTGACAGCTGTATGTAACATTACTTAAATGTATGAATGTGTAAAAGTAAATCTCGTAACTCTTCTAGCTATTGGATAAGGCTCTTTCTATGAAAATTGGACTAGATATATTGACCTTTTTCTTCATACATTGTTGACACTTGTGTTTATGTGTAGGTCGGGGTTCGAATACCAGCTGAGTGCACTGAGTGTTTTTTTTATTTTTCTTCTTAAATTACCCTTCAAGTAAATCAGGCTACATTTCCGATAAATTATACCTTCCTTATCCAGACTCTAATGGCGTAGTTAAAAGGCGTGCATCTCGAATGGGTAGTATGCCGCGGTGCATTTTATTCTTAAAATATCTTATATATTAATTTCTTTATATGTTAAAAACAATTGTTTGTTGATTCAACAATAATGAGAGTTTGTATATCATATAAAAATAATGACACCCAGACAAGGGCTTGAACCCATGGTAGTCCGTTTAAACGATTCACCGACAAATGATGAAATTCCAGGTAGCTCAATCGATAGAGGCGTCAGTGCTTAAAGCCGGATGAACGTGGTTTGATCCCAGTATGGGTGGTACTGTCATTCTATATAATTACAGGTGACCTGGTGGTCTAGGAGTAAGGTGTCAGACATCTGTGCTGGGGTCCAGGGTTCAATCCTCGGTCCCGGCACAGATTTAAATGATTACCAAATCCTTCCTTCACCTCCGACAAGACGTGTATTAATTAATCACAACTTGTGAATGTGGGGAATGCCAGGCCTCCACCGTGGTTCGCATCCCATGTTAAACTGTAGGTCCTCCATTTCATCTCACAATCACTCTACCATAACACATTAGCGTAAGTGCGTATAACCCGAACGGGTAGTAAGACGCGGTGCTAATATTAATTAATTAATTAATTATAGATTTACACAATCACTCCATCAGAATGTCAACTGAAAAGAGATGTTTATTTTCTATTAAAAAAATATTTTTCAGTACCGCTTCTTACTACCCATTGGGGTTATACGCTTATGTACCAATTACACTAATCGGTGAGGGATGAGGAAGGGTGAATTGAGAGGAGATGTACCAGCATTTGCTTGGAGATAAGGGAAAACATTTGAGGAACCACCCACCTCCCCCCGCCGCCCCAAGTACACCTGACCGGGATTGAACCACGATCTCTTCCCCGTCATCGACAGTCTAATAGATTGCGAGAGTAGCGCCTTAGACCATGCGGCCACCAAAACGGGTACGTGTTTGTTTAAATACAATCCAAATCTTTTTTTTGAGCACCGCGTCTTATTAACCGTTCGGGTTATACGTATATATACTAATTACGCTAATATTTCTAGGGATGAAGGTTATATTTACAGTAAGTGTACCCGCACTTGCGTGTAGGGATAGTTGAAAACCATTTACGGAAAACCACCCTCAGTACACCCAACCAGGATTTAAACCCTGGTCTACTCGTAATCGGTAGTTCAGTCTATTTCTAGGATGACGCCTTAGACCATTCTACCACCGGAGTGGGCTAGTTTATAAGTCAAAATTGCACCCTGAGAACTGACAATAAAATGGGGCGAGATAATTACATATTGAACTTTAGTACCCCTCCCCCAGCCCGGAGGGTACAATTCCCCCTTCCCACATCTTATAAGTTATTTGTATCTCAATAAAGCTCCGTTAATGGGGATGAAACAAAGCTGCCATAAATTCTGATTCTCAAATGTCTTACGTAGGAATGTTGAGTGGGGGCACAAATAGTAGTTTGGGTTTCATTAACAAGTTTTTTTTGTAGTCTATAAACTTTAATTAAAAAGTTTTCACTTCCATTATTTGCTGTGCTACCCCAAAACAAAAGTTTTATAAACTTTCTTTAGTACAACGCTTTCTTTTTTGTCTTCGGTTACAGATATCTAGACACAACCTGTTCTAAACAATGCACTGCAAGCTGCGACTAACACGCCAATAGAGGTTTACACGTGCAAGTAAAACTAGCGCACACGTGAAACTGGCGCGAAAATTAGCTACTGGCGCCAAATTATTCGAGCGCTGTAATATTCGTGCAAGTAGAACATGGGTCGTGCAAACTCTTTAATTTGCATACAAATAGAGGTCTATATGGTTGTGTTGGCACGTCAGCACGATTGGCGAAAGTAAAACATGACAGGTAAACCTCACTTTACATTTGTCAGGAGATAAGAAGGTAGGATACCAATAATGGAAATAAATCGTACGACATAAATCGCACGTATACATCATCATATCTAGTCTTTTGCAATTAGCCACAAACATTTCGAAAATCGGTTAACATTAAAAACTATAAAAAAATATTTTTTATCCAAAAAATACCAGTAATTACATTAAACATTCTGTATATACAAATTTTAAACAAAATTTTCTTATATCCTTTAATTTTTTTTTACCTCCAAATTCAGTAGACCTAATCATTTAACTAGTCTCAAATTACATATTTTATTTAAAAAAAGTTATACAGGTACTTATTGTTTCAAACACTTCCCTGATATCCATTTTGAACAAAATCATTATAACCATTTTCGAAATATTTTCCATTTAAAAAATAAGCCAATAAAAGATGCCCTTAAATACATTTTTCTTTAAAAACAATTACTGTACGGGGTTGTATCAACCATGGAAAACACTCCATATAGGTATATACAATCTTAACAAAATCATTCTAGCAAATTTAGTTTTTTTCCTCCTTCAAAAACGATTCATTAATAAACTACCCTTAGTTTTAATGCTAGAATCAAAATCACGAAAACATACTGCATTCTAGTTTACAATAACTTTACTAAATAAAAATTAGCCCAAACGCATTTTTAATCTCACTTTCGCAAAATTAATATGGCTAAAATTACAAACTTCTCTTTCTCTACCCCCTTCCCTCACTTAAAGACATCTCAGTTTTCTAGACTGGAGCCAAGTAGCTCCTCATTTGTCTCCACGAAGCTGAGAGAACCCCTTTCCAAACCCGGGGTTTCACAGATAAATATGAAATCCCCGTAGATCCTGACCACTAGACCACAGAGGGGTCAAAAAACTTAAAAACCAGCGGTCCTATAAACCCTTTTGAATGTAATGTGACTATTTTGTAAATGTGTGTTTTATTTGTGGTATTTGACGTGCACTTTCTGAACTGATTTATTATAACATTACACACGATTTGAGTGCTAACTTAAAACTAGAAAAGACGAAACATCCAGTCTCTGACCGTGAATTCATCACTATGAAAGGGGAAACTCATATTTCGAAAATGATAAATTATTCGGCCATACCGGAGTATTGGACCCAGCAGAATCGCTACCAACTGAGCAAAAGTGTCGGATTATTGTGATTAGTATACAATCATATTACGTGTCTGGACTACATAATTCGTAGCCCAGTAGTGGAAAGATTAGCCAATACTAATGTACCGTTGCCCAGGAGACGCCCGAATGTGCTAATTGTACATCCTTTCCGTGGGGGCTCTTTCCATGTCCCGATGAGATAAAATGATGGTGATAATATGAAGGTGTGGAACCAATGGAAACATTTAAACCTAACATAAACCTAACTAAAACCCTGGTGACCGTTGGGGTAATTCCCTTTTCGGGAAAAATACCCAAGGTACCCGCCGAAAATCGAGTCCGGGACCCCTAGACTCGTAGATAGGTACTGTACATCGACCACTACACCATGGGGCCGGTTAATGTTACTTATATAACTAGTAGTAATGAGGTTCCAAACGTAATCTTACTATGTAGAGTAGAATTTTGGGAGTATTTAGAAAATAGAAAAAAAAAATTCAGCCAATATTGAACATTTTACTATAGTATTAGTGTTATTTTAAAGGTATTGATACTATCCATCAATAGTGACAGTTTCACTTGACATGAAAGGAATTCTAGTAAATTTTATTTCTAGCCGTCAAATAAGGGCTCTTCCTATGAAAATTGGCCTGTAACTGCAGTCGCATGGCACGCCCACAATAGGAGTGGTCGACAGCACTTTGTCCGAGCCTTAAGCTTCGACCCCTCCCAATCCATTATACTGAGAATCGATCCTAATGCACTCTGAGAACGGAGACAGACCACAAGTCTCAAACTATAAAGGTTCAATCTGCGCTATGTCCGTCTAAGAGGGCCGAGCGGTTATCGTGGTGTACTTTAGATCTATGGCGAACCCTTGCTCCAAACCACACGTCGCCAAAATAATGTAATGTGTGACGAGTTTGATTCTAATTCCTTGCAATAGCACCGAGTGTTTTTCTTTCAAATAAATTAAATTGAGTTATAAAAAAATGACATATGGACACGGGAATTGAACACGGGACTTCTGGATTAGCACGAGCCACTTTCTCTCTTTTTTTGCATTGCTGTGGTAAGTTAGAGCTCCAGGGTTCGATATATTCATGGGATTAACTTGTTATCTCAGTAGGTGTATAGATAAATAGACTACACTTTAAAAAAATTAAGGAATTTAATGTGCTTTTTTCTGAACCGACTGATTATATCAGCACACGAGAATTTCTTTGAGCGAGAGTGAAATAACCTACCAAATTTACCGGGAACGGTATTTTCACATATCTTCCAGGGTTCTTTTACATGACACAATCAACTTGGGACCAATGGCGAAGTTGTGCTACAGATTTTTACCTCTCAAGACAAATCCTTCGACCCCGGTTGGGTTCGAACCCACGAACATCGGGTTCTGAGGCGAGAACTTTACCCCGAGACCACCGAGGTGTATTAGAGAAATACAATTTCACTGTTAAAAATCCTAGTTCTGTACAACATATTTCTGTTTAGAATAATATATATTTAAATTTTGTAACTTGACTTCGTCAATGTCAAGTTTCGTAGCTTATTGGAGTATTATAAACTTTCTAAAAGCTTCAACCTAGGTTATGTATTAAAACACTGTAATTGTTGCTTCATGAGAAATTTAATATCAATGTTCTTTTTATCAGTAACTCCAGTTAGGGACTTGATCTCAAGACACCGCAAGCAGATCCGCCCAGCTACCCTCACTGCCCCTCTATAAAGGGTTAAAAGATTCCCAGTAATAGCACTCGATAAAAAACTTTTTTCTAATCTCGTTTATTTCCCCCCACCCTATCATTGTATAACAAGAATAATAAATAATATTTAGCACCGCGTCTTACTACCCGTTCGGGTTATACGCTTTAAGTACTAATTACGCTAATGAATTAGGAATTGGGAAAGGATGAATTAGAGGAAGTGAACCCGCATTTGCGTGGAGGGAGAGTGGAAAACCATTTAGAAAAAACCACCCCCAGTCCACCCGACCGAGATTCGAACCTCGATATCCCCGTCCTCAGCAGTCGAGCTCAACACGTCTAGCGCGTTAGCCAACTACGCCACCGAGGCGGGTGTATAACAAGAGAAAGTATTGTAATCGCGAACTTTTTTTACCTCTAGAATATGATGAATCTTTACGTTTTAAGTGTGTTAGAACTTCAAAAAAAGTGGATTTTATAATTTCTCCCATCCTGATATGTGTATCGGTTCGATTGGTTTTGCTAAAACTTGATATCTAGGTGTTATAGGGCAACGACACTGAACTTTTTTTTTCGCCCTAGGTTTCAAATTTAGGGTAATTTACTGATGACTGAATTTTTAGAATTTCAAATTTTTCGAAAATTTCCTACGATTTTGTTTAAAATGGGTATATATGGAGTGTTTGACCTCCAAAATAACACTGTATACTTGCTTTACGGGTAAACATTCGTTAAAGAGTAGTTAACTGATGTGTGATTGAAGAAAATTCAAAATATTTTGAAAATGGCTTCAACGATTTTGTTGAAAATAATATATCTGTAGAGTATTTTAAATAAAAAATAAAATGATGTACCTGTTTTTTGGGGGATAAATTTATCCAAGGGTAGTTTACTGATGACTTTTTTTTAAAAAATTAAATATTTAAAAAAAGCGGCTTTAGCGATTTGATTAAAAATAGATAAATGTTAAGTTTTTTACGTGATAATTAAATATATAGGTTTTTCTAAAAAAAATCATTTAACAATAGTTCACTCATGAATGATTATTGCAAAATTTGATTTTTTCTAAAGATTTTGTTCATAATTGGTATCTGGGGACTATTTTACATGATCAATAAATAATAAGGTATGTTTATTTTCCTTAAAAAAATAATTTGAGGTTAGTTTACTTACAACAAATTTTAGAAAATTTAATACTTTTTCCAAATTGACTTTGAAGATTTAAGTTTAAAAAGGGTATTTGGGAATAATTTTTCATGATAAATAAGAACACGTTTTTATTTTTACAAATAAATAACTTTAGGGTAGTTTACAAATAACTTAAATACCTAAATTATTTCTGAAATTATGAAATTTTTGAAAAATATTTGAACAATATGGTTTAAAATAATCCATATATAAAGAATGTTGTCTTGGGATTAACAAGATGACGAGGTAAACGTACTTAATCTTAATTTACTGAAACAATTGTTGTTGTTTTTTCGAAATTTTTCTTTCAAGCTATAATGCACAAGATTAGAAAATGTGTGCGATTGTGTTGTACCATTTATTATGTTGGCATTTAATTCATTTTAAATATATGACTACTATTGCAGTTCTTCACCCTAAAACACAAACACTGGTGGGTGGTGTTATTTTTTTACTTTTACAGTAATTATACTCGCGGACAAAAGAAGGGCTTTAATAAACGCAAAAAAGGATTGCTCATCGCGTGGGAATTCTTTATTTACATAAGCTTAACGACGTATTTTTATCCGACTACTTAATGTTAGCGAACATCGCTTCGGGCCTCGATTTAGTGCCTGTTTTTCATAGTACTACTCTTTCTAAGTCAAGTATACCTTCTGAATGGGAAGGAGAGAAAAGGGTGGCTTACACTTTTATCTCAACTTGGGACTAATTATAATTCAGGGATCTTTTAAGTAAATACTTCTGCGCCGCATCTTTTTAGAAAATAAAGTAGGTCTAATTCTTGGCTTGGAACATGTAGGCTATTTAGGAATGCAGGCATTCTGTTTTTTCTTTTTCCTTTATCATCGAGTTTTAGTATCCGTTGAGGCTATACACGTACGAAGTAAGTAGGCCTACGCTGAAATATTAGGGATGAGAAAGGTGGAATTTAGAGGAAGTGTACCCGAATTTGTGGGGAGGGAGAGTAGCAGACCAATTAGGGGGAAAAAACACACTCATTACACTCGATCGGGGCTTGAACTCCGATCTCGTCATCGGTAGTCCAATACTTTGTTAGTGACGCTTTAGACAATTTGACCACCGAAGTGGGTTATTTTGATCTAATATCAATACAAGTATCATTGGTAGTCCTACATCAAAGAAATAAAAGTTATAAACAACGTATTGTTTTAGAAAAAAATAAAAATATTTTAGTTCTTACATTGGCTACTAACGGCTTCATTTTAAGAGTTCTACATCGGTGGGCACGGGGTGTAAATGTTAGGCCGGTGAAAAGGAGAGTGGGGCTCAAAACCCGGACTGGTGTATTAGAGTGTTTTTTTCTAAATTATCTCCCACACTCTTCCTTCACGTAAATGCGGGTACACTTACTCTAAATTTAAACTTCCTCATCCCTAATATAATATAGCGTAGTTAGAACATATGCATTATAACCTGGACGGATAATGAAACAAAATGACGAAAGAAAAATACACAAACGCAGAATGAATGTATTCCTAAATATCTGTTCTCGCCTATTTAGAATTCCCGTAGTTCAGTCAGTTGTCGAGTGTGGCCCACCGAGAGGTGTAGGAGGAATACTCTGCAAATATTAAACACCATCTTTTTATTTTTAAAGATCACCTCACTATCCAACAAGTAAAATTATTTCAAAGAACTTGATGACGCCCTTTAAAAAGCAGATGGCTTGCGATGACCGGGTTGTAAACCTTTGTGTATATGTGTGTATTTGTGTGTGCGCGCTCCTCGGTAGCTGAAGTCTTCATTTATACTGGGATGTCAAACGAGCTTTATAGACTCAAGTACAGTTACCTATGTTTCAACATATTTACGGGATCTACAACTTTCAACTGACACGAATTGCTTCACTAGCAAGGGCGTAGTACATTTATATAATATACTGTTCGGTCAACGTTTTTTTTTTTTGCCTGAATCGTTGCGTTCTGAATTATAATTACTAAGGGAGCTGTCCACGTAGCTGAGATATTGACAATTAGAGGTTGCGCTTAGGTTAAATATTGATAAACCTTTCAACAGTATACGAGTTTGTGGTTTACTTTAATGAACACAAAACTATTTTCTATGACCATATACATATATAGACTTGTAAACATAGTTTAAAAGTTGACATTTTCTACTTTGAAAAGTACAAAAATCCACATATTTCTGTTGATCATTAAGAGCTAAATGCTCAGGAAACGAAAGGTGACTTTTATAGGAGCGTAGAATGGATATTTGTGAATAAAATGATGTAATTTAAAAAGGTAGTCACATCACAAATAGTACTATCATTTGTATTTTTCTCCTCCCCTGTTTGTTTTCCTACTACCGGACAAGAACATTATAAACCCAATTGGTGTCTGGCGTTTAGAAATGTATGTTTAACTACTCTAGCACCTTAACGACTTTTATATAAGTGGCAGGGGTTGTGATTTTTTTTAGGAAATGCATCTGCATTAGCGAAGGGAGAAGGTAGTAAAACCACAATGATAAAGTGTATATGGTGTAATTTCTCACTGGTTTTTCCACTCTCTCTCCACGCCACTATAAGTTCATTTCTTCTTAGTTTATCTCTCAATCCTAACCCGTTAAATTAATTCGTTATTAAACGATATGTTTCAAAAATTACTGATACTTTCATGGAGAGACTTGGTAAAACCACACTATGCTATAAAAAGTATCCATTAAATACCGTTGGGGTTCAAACAATTGTTTTACATCACAGCTACTCACATGCAATTGAAGTAAGCATTAAAACAAGTTGAAACAAGACCTAGTCACTAAGTTATAATAGAAACAACTCATTAAAGATACACCTGTACGCACAACCTGTTTTTAAAGTCGTTAATTTTAATCTGTACAAGTCTTAAAACTATTTTATTCCATCACTAGTCTAGACTGGATAAAAAAAAATGTTAAAGAAGTTGAAAAAAACCCACATAAAATTACAAATTGCAATCACTGTCATAAACTAATATATGAATATGTTCTTAACACTCTTGCTTGCCCTTCCATTTTACATAGCTGTTTTTCAAATGTAAACACGAGTGGTTATAAAAATGAACATCTTAAATATTTATAAATAGGCTATATAATAAGATAAACCAGTTTCCAATGTAAAGGTACATGCTGCTGAATACTCACTGAATGGGAGCATAGAAGGATTATGGTAGGAAAGGTGGTACCTGACAGTTACTAAAGTTCTTTGATATATTCATACGTCAAGTAATGTGTTCTAAAGCTGTCACTTTTGATAGATAGTATCACTACCTATAAAATTACACTAATAATATAAAAAATGTTAACATAGCTGATATAAAAAATCTATCTATTTTCTTCCTATTAGAATCCTACTATGTTGTTAGTAAATCAAAAAGTAGTTTTCGCGATGCCGTTTCTCATTCTATTTTTCTGTCCATCTCGGACTAGAATAGAAACAATTTTATAATAAGCGCCATATAAATACTTTAAAATGGCCACGAATAAATCAAAAACTAACATTGAACTTCGTTCACCTGACTAACTACAAGGTCCAGATCGCACCAGCATCGCTTCTTTGAAAATAATCGATATTTATTATAGTTACGAAAATAACCGCTAATAAACGATCATTTCTTCTTTCTTTACCCAAATATTAGACCCTGGTATTTCATTCAAAGATGATAGAACCAAACATAGCCAAAATAATGAAGAATATTAGAATTTATAGACCAAATATTAGACCCTGGTATTTCATTCAAAGATGATAGAACCAAACATAGCCAAAATAATGAAGAATATCATAATTTATAGAACTATAGTAAGCAAAATGTTTTTACAATATAATATATTTTAAATTTTAAGAAAATGTTAACCAACTAACACCACAGTACACAAGACAGCGTTGCATACACAAAACTATATAGAGTACAAAGTAATTTGTTAAAAATCAGGTCACATTTTAGAACTTTAAATAGTAAGAAAACCTTTAAAAATAACCATAAATGTCTAATTAACGTCATTACTTTTCTTATATAAAAATAACACTATATAATGTGGCTGTTTTTGTATTAAAATATAATTTATGTGTACTGGGTGACGTAATCAATGACATAATCAAATTCCTCCAAGTGGCGCTACCTTTCTGTTAGTGTTGTGTTTTATACTCAATGATACTTTGATTGTAAACAATGTAAATGCTGCTATTTTTTTTATGAAAGTATTATTAGCTTAATTAATAAAGTGATCAGGAAATATAAGTTCCAAGTATTTATATATTCCATAAAAACGTTCAATATTTGCAAAACTTACATTTCTACATTACATTTTGACCAAAACATAAATTTTCAGCAAACATAACCTAATATGAATGCTATAAACATCAACCTTATCAATAAAAGTTCAACAATAAGATAAAATTTCGGAAGACAATTATAACACAAAAATGCTCTTGTAAAAATTGTTATGATTATTATCACTCCTATATTTAGATAACTCAAGGGTTTGGTAATCAGCTAAATCTTTGCCGGGACCAAGGATTGAACCCCGGCCGCCAGCATAGAAGTCTGACACCTTACCCCCAGACCGCCAGGTCACCGATTCGTATTAAAATATAAATTGTGTGTACTGGGTGACGTAATCAATGACAATCAAATTCCTCCAAGTGGCGCTACCTTTCTGTTAGTATTGTGTTTTATACTCAATGATACTTTGATTGTAAACAATGTAAATGCTGCTATTTTTTATGAAAGTATTATGAGCTTAAATAATAAAGTGATCAGGAAATATAAGTTTCAAGTATTTATATCTTCCATAAGAACGTTCAATAATTGCAACACTTAAATTCTGACCAAGACATAAATTTTCAGCAAACATAACCTAATTTTAATGCTATAAACATAAACCTTATCAATCAAAGTTCAACAGTAAGATAAAATTTCGGAAGACAATTATAACACAAAAATGCTCTTGTAAAATTTGTTATGATTATTATCACTCCTATATTTAGATAACTCGAGAGATACAAAATTGGAAGAGAAGTGTATTAATGATCAAGTAAATGGATCATAATTATAGATTTAATAAACGTGTATCTGTTGGAATATTTGATAATTCATTATGTTTACCTCTTTGTTAATATTGTATTATAGTGCTATTTTGATTGATAGAAAACTCAGTGACAAAAAAAATTACTGAAAAAGTGAATTCGTGACCAAAAATTAAAGAATACAAATGAGAGTTTTAATAAATGTGTGTTAAAGTTACTCAGATGAATATGTAGGGTATAATCAGGAATGGTGTAATGAATGCAGTGAATTATTTAATGTCGGGAATACAAAACAAGGAAATTCCTTTAAAAACTAAATGATTAAACCTGGGCATAATACAGAGAAGCAATCGACAATGATATCTTACGGATGTATAAAATGTTGCACTTCAGATAAATAAATAAACAGAACAACGAAAGTGTAATGAAAAAACAAAATCATGAAATGAAGAAAGCCATAACCTCGTTGTCTTCTGGTGGCGAATATCAGTATAATCTACCCCCGCTAAAACAAGATTTGATTTATCTATTGGTCGGTGTGATTTGTTGCCAAGTTCTTGCAAACATCGAAAAGACTGAGAACCTTTTGTTTAAATATAAGAACCGCTTCAGTGGCCACATGGTTTAATAAACTTCGAAGTATAAGTTACTACACTGATTATGACTAAGAGATTGAGGTTTGAAAGTGGGTATGGTTTATTAATAATGGTTCCCACTCTCCCTCCACGCAAATTTGGGTACACTTACTCTGAATACAGCCTTCTTCATTCTTAAAACCATTAGCGTAGTAAGGGCACAAAAGTATAACCCAATTGGGTAGTAAGACGCGTTGCTAAAAAAAATTGTAATAAGAAGTAAAGTAGGAATTACAGTTGGCCTAAAAGCGTAAAGAAATTATACTTAATAAGAATGAAAACGAGACAACACTTACAGAAGAATGATATTACCAAGAAATAGAGAACGAGCGAAATGAAAAGAGGATGATGCAAGTGATATAAAAGATGAGCAAATGATATAGATAAAGTGAAAAGATAACTAAATAAGTCAATGAAGAGTTTGACAAAACAAAGAAAGAGTGTGAAAGGAAATAAAAATAGAGAAAATTTAGTTAAACAGAGGTGAAAGAGAGACACATTCGCGAGAAAACATTTAAAATAATGTTGAACGGTCAAAATTATTTTAATAATAGTTATACACTACAAGCGCCTATATGAACGTGATCAAAATATCAAAATCATTTAGTCTAGTTTGCCAGTACCAGCAAGGTTGGGGTTAAGATCCTGGCTGGATTATTGAAGTTAGGTTTTTACTAAATATTTTACCACTCTAACGCCACGTTAATCCTGGTACATTTCCTCTCAACTATACCTTCCATATTCTTGCCCCACTAACGTATAAACCGAGTAGCTAGTAGGATGTGATGAAGGAAAGACCTGAAATTAAATAATGAAAGATCTAACAATTTGCATTCAAGGAAACTATTACTACAATGTATGAAACACATTATGTCGTTTCCTGGCAACAAATATCAATCATATTTACTTCATTGTGAATGACGATCAAGGTTTACTGAAGGAAGCTGAGATTTAAGAGAGAGATATATAAGCGAAATTATTACGCACGATAATTTTAGATAAGATTATCCGCGCCATTAAGGGAAACCATCACCAAATATATCGGGAGAAAAGGTGACCCACAAACTTACGGAAGAACATCACTAAAGACACTCTGCCGCCTGATCAAGGTATTCAGTTAATAAGCACAAGTATTTACTGTAGAAATCTCACACATCAATATATTTTTATTTTATTGATAATTTATAATGAATTCAAGTAGATTAAATGAAAGAGAAATTTACTGGAAGTCCCAATTGATAAATCTTTGCTGTCCCAATTGCTAAAACTTAGCTATCCCAATAATAATTATTTCAATGGTAGATTTTAGTGTGCTCTACCGGCCATTATCAGTACTAACATACTATTTTGGAAATCTGAGGGTGATCAAAGAAATGACACAAATAACGATATATCGATATTTTAACTAGTACAATATTTATTCGTTTGAAATTTGTGTCATAAATAGGGACTTGAAACCAGACCTCACGATTCATTACAATCAAATAGTACCATTTTAAGTGGCCTGCATTTACCTTCATACCTGGTATAACTTTATCTTGGCAAATCAAAGCTCCCGGGTTTTAATCCATGTCGGTTTTGATTGTATTAATAGCAAGATGATTAATTCTCTGCTATGATATTGTGTTATGCAGGACAGAAAATGGCCGTGGCCGAGAGCCCACGAAAGGAGTTGGCCAAGAACATCGTGGCAACGACTCATCACACACAAAAACAAACAGTTGTTCACTCACATCAATTCAAAAAACTAGCCGACAGGTCAAAATTGAAAACCTTACATTTAGCAGAAGAACAAGAAATAATAATGACATATGAAAACTATTTGAAAACTGGTCTAAACAAAATTAATACAGTCATGAACCCGTACCTTTATGATAGAAAAACAAATCAAGCTCATAGAGATGCTACTAACAATCATAGGAAAACTATCAAGAAAAATAAAATGTCGGTCCGCAAATTCCCAAGCTATGAGGAGCTGATATCAAAAGATGATTACTTGGACTGGTGGCTGGGAGGAATGAATGCTTTTTCCTCAAATGAGAAAGTCTGCAAGGATGAAACTTCTGTATCCCTACCAGTTGTAAAGAGGTCTCAAGTCAACAAACCATCCAATATTTCAAAATTGAAAACATTCCATTTAACAGAAGATCTAGACTTGATCATGACATTTAAGAAATATTTGGAAACTGGACTCAACAAAAGTAATAAAATCATGAATCCGCACCTTTTCGATAGAACAAAAAGTCAAGTTCATGATGATAAAACCAATCATCCAAAGAATAAGATCAAGGAAAATAAATTGTCGGTCAGCGAAGTCCGAAGCTATGAGGAGCTGATTTCAAAAAATGACTACTTGGCGTGGTGGTTTGCAGAAATGAGTGCATTTCCTCTAGTGATAATATCTGCAAGCAAGAAATTACTTCTTGTATGGGAAGACTTTGCGTTCGCATTAGAAATTTGATTCGAATTAGAAATTTGATTCGGAAACTAAATTTTTTCAAAAAATTTAACAAGTAGAGTATTTTAATCACAAATAGACTATTTTTATCTGAACTTTAAACGTTTTATTTAAAAAATAAAACCGTAGATGTTAAAATTGTATTTTATTAAATTTATTAGTAAAACCATAGAAATTACTACGCATATTAAAATTTTTGTATGAATGCTCAAATTTGTTTTAAATTATCGTATCTATGATACATTTAGTTAAATTAATAAAACCCTTTTAAATTATTGTGAAATTGTTATATCTTTTTGTTCAAACATTCAATCTAACTCTTTGTAAAAATGCACAATATATTTTCAGTAAAACTGATAATAGTTTATTTAATATTTTTTAATGTTTTTTATATAAGGCTGAACAAAATTATTTTCAAAAACATCCAAACTAAATGTCCACTCTCAATAATAAAACAACAATTAATATATATATCAAATTCATACATTTATCTGATGTATTTAGAATAATATGTTAGATTGGTAAGAACAAGTAGTCACGATTTGTTTTATGGACAAGATCTTGAAGTAAGATAACTAAATGATATAATATGTATGCATAACTTGTATAAAACAAGGAGGAGAACGAATTGTCTACCAAATAGGTTATACTTCCTCAACTTTAATACTTGTAAAGCGCTTGATATATTTCTGTCGGAACATTTAAAATCAAGCGATGTGACTATAAATTATGTTTAATTTATATAAATATAAAATCAACCTGTAGTATTTTAATAATCGCTGATTTTTTAGAACAAACTATATTTAATTTCAGCCAATATACTTTTAGCACACCATGGAGGATATATTCCATTCACGGTAGGAATTACTCTCTGAAAGGTCCTTTTTCCTACCAATATCCTACTATACAATAGATTTATGGTACGGAAAAAGGCCTTTCAGAAGTCAATTCCTACGGTGAATGGAATATAACTATAGTGCTTTATATTTTATTTTAATTGGTGACATTTTTATGAATAAGGGATCTTACCGACCGAGATTGAAGTTTAGTATAATAAAGTGAAGTTGGCAATAGAAAGGAGAATGACTAAGTGAGTTTTAGGACTTTATTTATAGATATAACCACTATTCCATTACTAAAATAGAGAGCCATTTAGATCGAATGAGATATTTTCTGGCGTACGAATATCAGCTAGATACAGACCTTGAGAGAAAGAAATACATATTCCTTCCCCATTTAACCAATCAAGTTGTACTCGATATGTTATTATTATTATTATTATAATTATGAGCACCACGTCTTACTACCCATTCGGGTTATACGCACTTACGCTAAAGTGAGTGAAATGGAGGACCTACAAATTAACGTGGAATCCGAACCACGATGGAAGCCTGGCATTCCACACATTCACAAATTGTGAATAATACACGTCTTGTCAGAAGTGAAGGAAGGGTTTGGCAATCAGACAAATTTGTGCCGGGACCGAGGATTGAACCCTGGACCCCCAGCAAAGAAGTCCGACACCTTACCCCTAGACCGCCAGAATACCTCCCTTGATTTGTTGAAACGCATAGAATACTTTAAAACTTCCATAAGGATATGAGCAAGTTCGGTTTATATGGTCGAATTTTATAATCATACACACGTGGCTTTGGTCTTATCAAGATAATCTAATATTTCAATGGGCACTGAAAAATATAGCCTAAATACCCGTCCACGCAATTTGTATTTCATTAAACTACCCCGTATTTGCCAGGAGAGGGAATGATAAATCATTTGGAAAATCTCCTTGGTCTAGGTTCGAATCCCATCGAGAGGTGATTTGACAAATGTGGGTTATAACAGTTTTTAATGTCCTTTCTCTAAATTAAAAGTGGGTGCACTTAATTTCATTTAACCTCATTATTACCTTATATATTACGAAGTTAAAATAACGCTTCTGTTAAATCTTACTAACCACACAAATAAAAATAAATACACGTATACTATTTTGTTGGAGCCAAACAAACCCTTGCAAGATATATAAGTTTTCCAAAATAAACCGCTTAGAGACTATTTGTGTTGTTTTTACCAACGGCGAGATTGTGGATTTGTTCCCCCTATTGTATAGTATGAAATTGGGATGTAATGAACCGCTTACACTGGGCTCGTGTTTGAACCCAAACTAAAAGAACCAATTAAAGTAGTGGGCAATGAGTGCGCTGAGGCTAATGGTTTTTGTTTTTTGTTTTGCACTACTGACTGACTTTTTTCTTCTTTTTTTTTGCACTGCTGACCAGGAGAATCAAGGCATCCAGTTCGGTCACCTGTATAGGGGCTATTAGCCGCTCTGGTGGTACAGAGCGTTGCCCAGGGTACACCTATGGAGGTTGTCTACACGTACCCACCATGAGATGATGTGATGATAGTTATTATAAAGTTGCGGAGATATTAGTGATCTTAAATATAGCTTAAGTCTAATTTACCAACCCCAGCTGACCGTTAGGATAACTCTCCTTCAGAGAAAAAGGGGTATCTGCCGGGAATCGACCCCGGGACTCCTAAGTTCGTAGCCAGGTACATTGACTCCTACAAGACGTGGCCGGTTAGCGGTTCAGTTGAGTTGTGGCCGTTTGGTCTTGTTGCTCTTTTTGATTAAATTTACATTTATCATTTTTACCATTTTTGGCCTTTTTTCTTTTTTTACCCTATTTCACATTAATTACCAGGCTTAGCCCCGGATAAATATTTAAAGGTAAAAAGAGTATTATTATTATTATTATTAGCACCGCGTCTTACAACCCGTTCGGATTATACACACGCTAATGTGTAATGGTAGGGTGATTGTGAGATGAAGAGGAGGACCTACAGTTTAATGTGGGATCCGAACCACGGTGGAGGCCTGGCATTCCCCACATTCACAAGTTGTGATTAATACACAGACTTGTCAGAGGTGAGTAAAAAGAGTACAAGTTTATAATGTTGTAGAAAGGGTGAAAAAAGGGTTTAAAGTGTGTAGGGTGTAAAGGGTGTAGGGTGTAAAGGGTGTAAGGTATAAAAGGTATGGGTAGGGTATGAACAGTGGCGTATAAAGGTGTTGGTTATAAAGGGTGTAGGGTATGAAGGATATAGGGTATAAGGTATGTAGGGTTTAAATGATGTGGGTTATAAAGGGTGTGGAGTACGAAGGCTTTAGGATAAAAATGATGTAGGGTTTAAAGGGTGTAGGTAAAATATTAGATGGTAAACAAGTTTACAGGTAAAAACACGTATTAAGACATAAAATATATATACTATAAATAAATCACAACATTTATGTACAAAAAACAACATAAATTGAATGAAATGTAGTAGTAAAGCTTTCTCACGGCATTAATATTTATTCATTTTCCGGTTTTTAACTAATAAAAAGAATTCCTATCTAAATTTCAAAATTTTGCCTTCGATGTGCACATGTTTTTTAAACAAGGGCAACTAATTTTATCATTTCAAACCTCTGCGTGTGGTAGATAAATATCGCACAGAGCTCATGACAGACAGACAAGCTCTTCGATTTATTAATCATACTAATATTATAAAGAGGAAAGGTTTGATTTTTTGTTTGNTATAAATATATATTGTATAACTTACCCTTTACACCACCATTATTGGTGTATAAAGTTGAAGATAAATAATGATATCTGAGGCTACGCGAACTAAAAATAAAAGGGTTGAATGCCTCTGCCTAAAGTGAAGGTTGTCGTATTTCATGAAGAAATCCATCAAGGAAAAAGGATGTTAGTAGACAAATTTAAATTAAGACGTTTAAATCTATAATAGTGTCTAGAGGTATGTGAAGCCATATTACTCTACAGGGGACTAAGTTAGAACTTTTCATGAACCACTGGCGTTTAACGTCACGATTATACGAGCGGGACTTAGGTGTTTGTGTAGCGGCACGTGAGAAGTATCGATATTTTACTAATTTCGATATTATTCTTTCGATACCAATACGTTTTATTCGATATTCTGTTTTGATACTTCTATTCATATGGGTTGTTACACCACGATTTAAGATCGTTATCTAACAAAACAAACATTTATTTAAAGTTATGCATAGTTATGGAACACACTCTGATTGGCTAATTTAAAAATCCTGCTACTTCGTTCGAAAATAATCTAATCACATAACTAGTTCTTATATTACACATTTGTTAATAAATTATTGTTATTTTTAGTGGTATAATAGAGGAAATATGAAAAATACTATTATAGTTAAAAAGTTTTGACTATTAACGTTAAAAAAATTCTAAGAATAAAGAGAAAAGACCTCATAAACATGTGCTTAAGAATAATTAAAACAATATTACATTCTGATTCTCATTCTGCTTATCATATTGATACCAATAACTACTACTATCGAATATCGTTTGACGATAAGAGTACGTATCGATATTTTTCTCCCGATACTTGAAATTAGTAAGGCACCGATATTTTTTCTCCAGTGCTATAGATTAGTAAAGTATCGACACGTTTCTTTCAAGCCCACATCCCTACGTTTGTGAGATTCTTTTGGGTCGATCTCCTTGTTCCCTATCCACTGGATGAGATATTTTGTGGAACCCGGTAACATGTCGAAGAAAGACTGCAAGAACTTCCGGAAATTTTTACCATCTATGCTTGCATGTTGGTAAAAAATCTCCCACTTTCCGATGGGTGTACCAAAAGTTCGCTCCTCTCGTGATTTAGAATATTGTGTAGCTTGTGCATATAATGTTTTAAGAGGGAAATAAAGACTTCCAACCCTCCTAGACAGTTAAGACCAGCACGCATCCCTCATTAACAGCCCACAAATATCCTGGACACCTTCGACTTCCAAAATCCCAAGGGAAAGAATAATCCTTTCTACATCCATGACCCATCCGTAATTAAAACTCATGATCAAATTACCACACCTTGCAAAGGAAAAATTACTATTTCTTATGTAATTTATCTTACAGCTTTATCTAAACAGTTTCACCCATTCATATGTATCACCTTCACACCATGTGAATAAGAGGCAGTGGCTGCAACCTGTAGCTAGCTAAGTAAAATAATAATACTAGCACCGCGTCTTACTACCCGTTCGGGTTATACGCTTTTAAGTACTAATTACGTTCATGGATTAGGAATTGGGAAGGTTGAATTAGAGGAAGTGAACCCGCATTTGCGTGGAGGGAAAGTGGAAAACCATTAAGGAAAAACCACCCTCAGTACACCCGACCGAGATTCGAACCTCGATCTCCCCGTCCTCAGCAGTCGAGCTCAACACGACAGACGCGTTAGCCAACTACGCTACCGAGGCGGGTCTAGCAAAGTAAAATGAGCCTAATCACTCTCAGCTGACTTGACGCTTCTGTAAAATAGTCCCGGAATATAGGCACCTTTCGGATGTTGCTCTACTCTTAGGAGAAACGCACACTTGTCTAGCGTTTGCGAGCACCATTTCTAGTAGATTTCAGACAACAGTT
>CABFOV010009330.1:5432-19839 GCA_902141375.1 Timema poppense
ATATATAACTATTAAATAATTTATCATTAAATATTTAATTCCTACATTTACAATCAAAGTTTTACTAACAAATAAAAGGAGTTTTGTAAACGATAATAAACTAATACAACTTAACCAATTAAAATTACTATTTTAAGATTTAACCTGTTACCAACATATATCAAATATATAATCGTCAGCCAAGAGAAATGGCGCCAAAAGTCGTTACATATACAAATTTATCCTTCGACAAAAACCATAATAAACTCTCGTCAAGACCCAAAAACGGGTATTCGTGAAAGTTATTAGAATAATTCTCAAAATTATCATGATCAAAAACTTATCAAACCTATCGTAATATCAATTATATTTTTGATTACGCGCAAAGACCTCTTAATACCAAAGAGTAAAAGAATGCTCCTAACCATACTCTGTTACGTTATTAAATTTAAAAGTGTGGCCAAAAAGAGAATTTAGAAAAATAATTATTAATTATAAAGTTCCATAAGGCGAAACAGAATTTTGATCTTACATTTCTATAGACGGAGAAAGCAGGAGCTTTGTGTTATTCCTACTAAGACATAGACCCAATTGTGACGATATCGGTACAGAAAGCATAATATATACCCAACTCAGTGGAGGAAGACAGGAGGAGGGGGGAGGGTATAGTTCTGGACTACCATGGAAGAATGTGGCAGCTTGGGGAACATTCTAGTACTGAGACTCGCCATTGCGCATGCCCGGCCAAGCCAGCAGCCGCTCCGATTGCCACGCCTCAGGCTCTCTTAGTGTTCTGTTAGGCCGTGACAGTGAATGTTCGTCTCGAGGACTTGAGCCGTTGTTCCATGCGAGTCTTGTCAGGAGGTGAATGCGGTAAGTTTCTTCTATAATGTTGTTGTTTACGCCTGTCTTGTAAGCCCAATGCTACAAAATTACTTTACTGTTTTTTGTCAAAAATAGTAATAGGACTGTACTGTAAAGAGCCTATTCCACATCGCCACTGCTCTGTATCATTAGTGAAGGGATTCCTAATTTATAAACAATCTGGTCTGCTTCAGTGGCCGAACGGTCTAACGCTTAACATCAGCAATGGTGACGAGGGGGAGGATATCTTTGTTCGAACCCGTTTCGATGCCATGAAAATAGTTTTTTCCAATCACATGTAAGCAAAACATATATAATATAAAAGCTTGATGATTTATTACTGGAACAACTTCTTATCATGTTGATAGGTGGAAAAATATTATTCATTCAACCTATTGATGCCAACAATGTACAAGTATTTACTCAAACAAGGTAGACAATCTAATATATGATAGTTTAAAGGTTCATAAAGTCAAATATTCAAACAATTATTAAATGATTAAAACCGTATTATTTTTAGAGGAAATTGTTTTCAATTAATTAGTTGTATACAAATTCTTATTTGACATAGTTGAATGATAAAGTAAAATATACTATTAAAAGATAAGAGGTAAAACGCACAAAAGTGTCATAAAATTTGTAACAAACCTATATTTGAAATTTTGTAAATAATGGTAGTTGTGAAAATATACATGCATGCATTCTTCTAAACAAATTAAAGTAATAAAGAGATCAGATTTCATCATATTTTATAGATAAATTACTACCAGTTCTAACAAAAAGGAAAACGGATTAAACAGTGGTTATTAATTAGTGTGTGCATTTTTTATACGTATTGATTGAATATCCCTTCACAAAAAGGCGAGTGCACGTACTCTAAATTCAATTTACTCATCCCTAATACATTAGTGTACTAAGTACATAAGCTTATTATAGCCCTATCTGGTGGTAAGACGTGGTGATAAATAAATATACACGCTCTGGGACAGCTATAGTAGGATTTTGATAGGAAAAATATATTTAGCAATAAAGTCAAGTCTTGTGGTCTAAAAGGTCTAACAACAGTTTTACCGGGATAACAAAAATTAAGAAAGACATATTGCAGTAACATTGAAATTAATTAATTATTATCATAGTAATAAAACTACCAAGGATTCGTCCTCTTATTTTAAAATACCCATTATTTATGTCTGAATGTCTATATACAACGGAGGATTTGATCCACGCGTCGAGGTACAGAACTGATAGTATATTTTCATCGATAACCCGCCCAGAACTAGCAACGGGCCAGCTCAGCATCATCGTGATTGCAGCATATCTTCAGAAGACAGTGACCCTCCATCACTATTACCACCCTCAGTGTGCTCTTACGTACGCCAACTCTCACGACGCAGCACTTCCCACTCATCATCACCATCACCTTGCACCTCCTTCAGTATCAGGCTGCGTACATTTTAAAGAAACAAATCCCTAAGCTGTCCACCACAACATTCAGACAACCAAGACACTATCCTAGCACTACACTCCTCTGTCAACCACCGAATGCATTCACGTTTCCCCAACACCCGAACACAACCAACCTATAGGACCCTTTACAAAACACCCCGGATCAATAGACCTGTGTGTGTCGTCAGACCAAAGCCAAGGGGGTGATACCATAGTCGGTATGGTATGTAATATTTGTTGAAATTATTTAAATTTAAATTTAAAATCCATGTCACAGACCCACAAATGATCACGCTCAAACTTTATAATCATGAACTATTAAATTAAAATGTAATATAGTAAAACAATATTTAAATACATTGATGGTTACTATGATTATTATTTAGAGAATTTTTTTAATTATGCAGCTAAACAAATTGTTAATCCTTGCGGGATTACAAAACCCTAATTTGAGACTGTTATAAAATTTATAAAAAATATATTAATGGTTTGAAAAAATATAAAATCAGTTTATTTTTTAATTGTTTTAAGGGATTTGATAAACATACTATCCCTAGAAATTTAAATCATTACAACTTATGAATTTATGTAAAAGAGATATATGCCTCTTATTTCATCAAAATATATATGCTATGATTTTTCCCTAACTATTTAACTTATGAACTTATGTACAGTTGCCGTAGTTTATAGTGATCCATTGAACTAGTTTTTGTTCAGGCAGGATAGCCACCATGACAAACTCGGTAAATGTAATTCTTGGGGCCACCAGATACAAAGGCGTTAATATACCTTCCCGGGCCGTAATCCTGAAGTTCGTCAGTAAGGTCACTTAAAATGTGTCCGGTCGATGAAGTCCATTCGGTGGCGCGTTCCGTGAATAGAACTTTAACTGTATCGTAATACAAACATAGTCCGCCAATTTTTCAAGAATATTGTTTAAGTGCAGTCGGACACGTCTATGACTATGGTTACGTGTAATAAATCAGGTCTTAGGCCAATATTTCCCTATAATGGATTTTAAAATTGTTTAACCAGTGTTCGGGGATCCAGGACTTTACAAACATAATTAAAATCGAGTTTTACCCCTTCCCTTTGATTTAATTTTGAATATAAGCTAACTTCTCTTCTTGTGAGGTACACCACTCTGGCGATCCGCTAGCTTATATTTTAATTTTCAAAAAAGTATCAATATACCCGTGAAACAGTTTGCCAGAACGTGTCTGATGGTCGTAAATAGATACATTGTATGCTCACACTTCGTGTACTGCTTCAAGTGTGTAGCATTTCTCATCGACTCTCCGGATCTCGTCAATCAAACAGGCGCATGTCAACCAGCGCTCTTTTTTTTGTTATGCTGACATGTGCCTTGGTTTTACTCTGTCCTGCATTTCCTTTATGAGATGAGATGAACATTAACGGCTCATGCATCCCTGTAGGCAANGGTTTTACTCTGTCCTGCATTTCCTTTATGAGATGAGATGAACATTAACGGCTCATGCATCCCTGTAGGCAATACGGGCATAAATATACCTCCTGGAGGTGTCACGGAAACTTTGGCTATGCCTTATATTTGTTTAATAGACGGACAATTTGGTTCCAAGTGAATTTTAGGGTGGTCAATGGGATATTTTTTAGACTTGCAAACGTAAGGATACAATGAACACAAATCCAAATAGTTGATATTCTCTCCACATGGAAGGTCTGCTCCATTGAAGACTTTGATACAATTTGATCTCCCGCCAAAACTTCGTCCTTAAACTGATGGGCTCCTTGCTTTACATTTTTGCTGGAGTACAAATTGTATCAAGTCCTTGTGCGTACTTTTCATCCCATTAAACCAACACTTCCACATTTCTAAGACCATTTAACCGGTATTCAAATTTTTTTTCCCATGTAAAACATGTTCGTTTCATAGCGCATCTCCATGGTCTCATGGCAGCTATTTTTTTTTATAGGGCACAGAGGGCACCCATGCCAATAACAGCCCCAGAACTAAAAGACGGTGTAGTATCTCCAGCATTAACAACGCCGTCTACACGTCACCCTAAACCATATTCCCCCCTTCCTTTGCCCACATAAATTATATACAAACCGCGTTGATGAGACTCTCAGCAGAGAATGTGTACAGTGACTTAAGGTTTTTTGTCTGCACACCAAGAGCCACTATTAGGGTTGGTACCGATGGTATTATCCTTAAGGTGACTTCGGCGTTATGCCAATATGGCCACTACTGCGAACGTATAGTACATACAATTCACGTAATAACCGCCATGCTCATATAATCAATTGTTTTATTTCGACACATCTGACATTAGTATAAGCGTAAATTGACTTTAAAATAAAACAAGTATTTTAACTATAGATTACCCTCTTTAATAAATGTTTAATTTTTATTAAAATTTTTATTACTCCTCTATCAGGGTATATCTAACTACTGTAGGCAATTTATCCTCGATCAGGGAATATATAGCAATTTTAAGCCATAAATTCTCTGCCAGGATATACCTAGTTACTGTAAGCCACCACGCCTGGCCAGTATATTCCTAGTGACTGTAAGTCATCGCGCCTTAGCCAGGATATACCTAGTTAAAATAAGCAATCATGCCTCAACCAGGATATATATATAGTTAATATAAGCCACCATGCCTGGCCAGTATATTCCTAGTGACTGGTAAGCCATCACATCCCGGGAAGGGTCTAGATAACGACTGAAAAGTTATGGCTACATGGATCCGACACACACCGCAACGCATTTTCTAGACCGCGTAGGATTTTTAACTAATTCAATGTATTAAACCAAGCATAAGATTAATGTAACTAAAAAGTGGAAAACATCTTTATAATTTTTAGAGACTGAGTTATATTAAAAATAAATTTGTATTTTTAATTTAACTTGCATAAGTAGGTTTTCTCCAATAAAAAAATTAGCTATTAATTACGATGAATAAAACATTAAGTTGGCTATTAATTAAGCAGAAGAATGTTTTTGTTCAATAAGTTGCTCTATGTAATATTGTTTATATTGTACGTAATGTTGGGAGCAATGACTACAGCGTCACATGTGCAACAGCTGTGAAAGAAATACCAAGTTTTAAAAGTGCTACACAGGAAACGCCAATCACTCTGAATAATCACTTGTATAAATCACTGCTCTTTGAAAATTAAGGTCAATGTGACCACAGATATCATAAGATCAGTATTTCACCCTTCCCTAAAGTGCTTAGGTGTTAGAATGAAAACAAAGTTCGTATGCTCCCAAACATTTATTTCCGGTGGTAGATGGCTACACGGTCCGCACCGAGCGATGTTCTATCAACAATTCGCCCGCGCCGGGGCGGTGCGGACTCGTGTAGTCACCAGCCACTAGCATTTAAAAACATAGATGGCATTCCACCGGAAAAATGTGCTGTATCCCCATCACCTCTCCCCAGATTTTGAAAGACATAAAGAACTGTGGCTCAGTCTTTCAAATGTTTGGTGAAAGGAAGAATGAATGTCGCTTACTTGGAAGTTTTCGGTCTTCTACGATTCTTCGTTACCGACCAATAAGCCTCGGCTACACTAAATTATATGGTACCGCCTACAGCTAAAGCCCTATGCTCTAAAATAATCTCAATAAAAGAATCGCCTGACCCTAAACAAAGCTCTTAAATAAACATATTCGAAGAATAGATATGTCTTCAATCAAGTGTTACAATTGTGGTAAGATGGGGCACTATAAAAGTCAATGTAGATCAACCAACTAGTATTGCGTCTACATAGACATGGATTTGCCGGGCAATGCAACATCCTACCATGTGTTTAGTAACCCATCATTTAAGTATCTATTAGTTTTGTTTCATGTTTTGCACTAATAGATACTGGGGCTAGTTCGTCCTTCATAAATTCCCAATTTATAAGTAGTCTACCTAAGTTAGATTCTTCAGTGGGGACATATTTTAAGCCTAAACACTTTTCCATTGCAAATGAAACCTCTCTTAAAGTAAACAAAAGGGTTTATTGTTCAATTAAAGTTAGAGGAAACATTCATATTCTGTTATTACCAACTTACCATATGATATTATACTAGGCGTAGATTTTCTTACCAGAATACAGAGTTAAATCTATTTAGGTAGAAGTCATATTTATTTAAAATATAAGCTCCCACTAAGATTATATTTTAAAATGTGGTAAAAAAGAACGATATAATTTTGTTCAGTAATACACCCATTGAACTTAGTGCTAACATTCAAAGTTTTTCTGATACCAAAACAAATAATTGGCGTAAGATGATAGCCTCTCTTATCAGATATATCTTTCTGAATACCGTTTAGTTAAAACTCCTCCCTATTCATTATCACCACCTTAATTACAAGCATTTAAAGACCTTGACCAAGATCTGCTTGAAAAAATATCACTATACCTTCCCGATCTGCATATGTTAAACCTATGTTTATTATTCCTAGGAAAGGTGGCAGATATAGGCTAATTGTTGATTATAGTAAAGTGAATGGACAGATTGTGCTTGACCCCTACTCTATACCGACTGTTGAATAATGGATATTAGATCGCACAATTATGTGACCTCATTGTTCGAAATATCTGCTACGCATCACGAACTTACGTGGAGGTTTGACTCCCCTTGACCTACATGTCAATGTAAGAATGATCCTGGATCATCGCTAATAAGCGTCATCTAATTCCCATGCATTTATTAACCGCCTCAAGAAAATGTAATGTTGGGGCTACATACGCTTCGTATTGCCTCTCTCTCTCTTTGCTCATTGCGCATGCGCCTATGCCCCCTTGGTGATCGCTCTGGTTTGCGCTGTAGTCTTTATATTTGATTGGCTGAAACCAGTTTTCTCCTTCCATGTTTGGACTTAGTCGGTAAGAATATTTAGTATGCTGTACGAGGAGAATATTACACAGAAATTGTTTCAATTTACGACTAGCCGAATGACTGTCATTTTTTAACTTCCTAACTGCAGCTATACGTTCGAGTTGGGATAGGACGCTATGAAGACGAATGTATTTGTCGCTCGGGTTTCCCGAAGGTAGCGTCCCGCCACACCGAGAACATCTATATCTTCTCTTTAACCACTGGTGCAACTGAATTGCACTTCCTGCCCTATCGCTGGGACTGGAATTATGTTCTATTTGACAAATTCCCTTTTTAACATATGTTCAACCCTCCTGGTGAGATTGTTTTTTTCCAAGGTCATAATAAGAGTAGATTTATTTGTATCACATAACTTACTGGTGCCAACCCCGTTATTTCACCTGTATTTAGTACGTCACGATGAGATCCAGGATTACTGTGGATACATTTCAGAGGGTAAGTTTCCCTGGTAATTATATCTGTCTCTACTGGACTACATTAAAATCACAAATAATATCCTTCCTCTTTACATCACTTCGGATATCTTTAGAAGCTAGAATATTTTTTGTTCATGTGTTCTACTAATTGAGCGGCTAGATTGAGTTTAGTTTTTTTTTTACCATTGCCTCTTACATGTACGAGTTAAGAGTGGGGTATTTTTGATATCGTTACATTATTTATATTGACTTAGAATAGCAGACTTTCATTCTATTTGATGACTTGGTAATTGTCCTCCTTTAACGAGTTACAAACTTTCTTATTTACACCTATGACCTAAATGTGTGGGTTATAGGGTACAACTAGGTGCTTGACACCTGATGCTCCTTTGGCGGACTATTTATACTATTGTAACTCAACTACTTATATTCTTATGTTTAAAAATTAATGGTTTAAACAATTTCTACCTATTATTCTAAGTACTTCCTATTGACTGGTTTGAATATTAATAAACAGATTTGTTAAACTTGTAAATTATTCTCATACTTTGATACTTCCAATCAACATTTATAAGTTTATGAATGTTGAAACATTATTGATGTTGTATGTGCAATTAATTTTATATGACTTCATTTGGCTACTAATCTAGGCATTGAGGAGAAATTAAAAAAATGAACAATTAATAAAATATTTAGAAAGGTCTTTACTCACATAATATTTAATACAGCATATTGGAAAAAAGAGAGAAAAAAAAGGATTTCATTCAGCAAACAATACATTTATAATAGTATACTTCTTTTTAACACAAAGGCGGGAAGTTAAGTATTTTTATCCATCCCTTAAGTGAGAGAAGTGAAGTGCTTAAACCATTGAAAGAGTGGACTTTTATTCTAGAACCTAGTTTAAACTCTTGTGCATTTAAATGATACCAACAATTATATATTCCATAAACAACTATATTATTAATTTAATGTGAACGTGTAAGATTATATCCATTTCAATAACACTTTGCGTAAACTGACACAGCTCTGCGGTTGAGTTGAATTATATGGGGGACTGACTGGATCTAGTAATCCTTAAAACTAGCATTTACTTTAAGTATAATAATCCTATGACATTAAGTAATTTAATGATTATTGTTGGGTTTTTGAATCAGAAGATATGCCTTAATTTGAAGTTTTTAAAACCTGTTTGCGCACATGTTCTAGTATATCCAAATACACCCGGTCCTTCCCAAAAGTCTTTATCAACTTCCTCACCTTAGGTAGATCTTCTTCAGAAAACTGGATGTTTCCCGCATATATGTAGAGTGCGCTGTCGGTGATTCCCTGCACATCTTTAAGAGCCGATAACGTGTCTACAGAATAAACCGCTCTAAGAAATTTGACAGGGAATGCAACTGTATGAGTCACATTATTGCGGGTTAAAGTGTCTTTCATTTGGGTGACTAATTCTGCGCTGTACGTGTATTTAGACCATAATCTTTGACCACTATGTAACATTCCAATGGAAATTGTGGCCTTGGGGAAATTATGTGTGCACAAAGAGAGGAACTTGTCTATATCTTCATCCTCCATGTCGTCCGTAACTGCATTCAACCACAAAGGGAACTTTATCTGAAAACACGATAAAAACATTACTGTTTTAAGTTTGTTTTGAAGTTTTTTCATTTTATTAATGATTATTTCTTTGAAACATATTTTTTTATAAGATCTTACATAAATATAATTTAGTCTTGGATAGCAACCTCACTGTTTCTATATTTCTCTATTCTTGTAGGAGACGCACCATAGGCTACGCCACAAATTGGCATTAAGTTCGCAATATAATGGATTTCTGAGGATGAGGTTGTGGTTTGAATCTCAAACCAGCTGCAATAGAGGTGGGTTTTCAATAAAATTAAAAATTAAATGCCTTTTAGTTGTCAGATAAATGTATCAATTATTTAACTGTCTATTGAGGTGGTCTTCAACCCATTTAATTTGTTTAACCCCCAAATGTGCTGCCACATTATGCTAGCCATACATATTCTATGATTTATATCTAAAATAAAATAAAATAATCTTCATCCAAAAATATCGTATTATCTATTAACTTTTAATTGAAAAATATGTATGTGTGTAATTCTATTTATGTCTTTGCTTACATTTATGCTTTATTTTATATTTACTAGAACTACTTGAACATGTATTTTTTTAAATGTCAATCTTTCTTGATCAATTATTTTTAAATATTATTATATGTATAATATATATACATTTATAATAAATTTTCTCTTTTAAAATGTATGTAAGCTATATATACATTATTTTGTAAAATGTAAAACCTAGTTTGTTTATTCAATTTAGAAATTAAAAAAGTGATTTCAGTAAAAATATATCAGTTATTTTTAAGGTTATTACACAGAAGTGTAAAAAGATTCCTTTTTAAACTCAATTTTGATGTCGTAGCCAATCTCGAAACTTGCGGAGAAAATACAAATTCAGTTCTTTATACATCCTATTAATATTTAAATAATGCATCGTTGAATCTATGTACAGTTAAAGGTGTGGAAAATTAAAAAAATGGAGAGATTATACGTCTGCGTGTCTTTCTGTCATGACTCATGAGCATTGAACGATATGCATCAAAAGCAGAGGTCTTAGATTTAAAATTTGATAGTCACTGTGGTGGTGCACATTTATTAAACTTGAAGCCAAAATTTTAAAATTTGGATTTTATTTTTAAATTAATTAAAAAACCAGATAAATAAATCAATTTTGTTTGTGGTTTGAAACAAATAAAAGCGTTGCCAGGGGTAACAAAGCAATTTACTTCGTGGTTAACCCAGTAAACGCCGGGTATTTCTGCGATTGTTGAATATTTGAAAAATTCGAGAAATAAAAATCGAAAAATTGTCCTATTAAATTTAGCAAAAGGAAAGCACGACTAAAAAGCTTAGTAATTTTCTTTTGAACAATTATTTTAGCTATATCGAATAGAATAAACCACCAATGAGCTCTATGACTATATGGAGGAACAATTATTCATCCCTTGCAATTTAACAAAAATATAATGCCGTCGTTTTCAACTTAAAGTTTTTTCCCCACTAGATCTGGATTTTTTTTTAAAGTGACATGGTGGTTAAATTGATGAAACAGTCGCTAGCAGACATTATAGCTCTTTTTCCAATATAAACTTTAAATACTAAGTTTTAAATGGGTCTCTTGTATTTGTTGTAATGTAAGTTTGACATTAAGGGTGTGGAAAGTTAAATTTTTCAAAGGGCAATAAGGTTTTTCTAGAAACTTACTATACTTTTAACCAATAAAAGGAATACATATATATGGATCTGACCCCAATTTGACATGTATGAATGTAATTAAGTTTTGCATTTAATTATCCCTATTGCTATTTAAAAGTGAGGTTCTTACAGGTAATTAAGTACCAATAGTGCATGTGGAAAGTACTGTGAAAGTACCAGTATTGCATTTGAAAAAGGCTGTACAAGTACCAAAATTTCATGTGGACACGACTGTACAAGTACCAGTATTGCATGTGAACAGCTTTATTCAAGTACCAGTATTACATGGGGACATTACTGTACAAGTACCAGTATTGAATGTGGACAATACTGTACAAGAACCAGTATTGAACGTGGACATTACTGTAAAAGTACTGGTATTGAAATTCCTCGCCTCTGAGTTAAATTGAAATGATTGTATTGAAATTGGGGATTTACCAGTGCTATGAACTACTATTTAGTGGCATAAGATTATTAAACTAAATATATATTTAGAGTTAAGGTTGGAATATAGGCGTGGTGAGAAAAGCTCGTATTTTTCCATTTTTACAGAAAAATATTTTTGGGTCTAAATAAATCAAATATTACTCCATTATAACAGTTTACCTTTCTTAATATGTTGATAACAAATAATTTTTGAATATCCGTTGAAGTTGTCATGAAATTTAATGAAAAATTTTCTTAATTTAAAAATTGGTCATATAATTCCGTTGTGCTCATGTCAGATATTCAACAAATATTGGTATCACTATGTGAAAAAAATTAATCTCAATGTTCGTACTGAAACAATGTATTATTTATTTAAATGTGTTGATATAAAAACTGCATAAACACCTGGATTTCTCGTATTGCTTACATTCTCATCTTAATAACTATCAATAAATCAATAATTGGTCAAACTAACATACATAATTAAAAATAAATCAAATTAAACTCCAAATAGCTTTAAAACCATAATTATCTAGTTCAGACTACAGGCTCAGTTAAAATATTTCTTACTTATTTAAATTCTCTAAACTACAGGACAACCCCAATTTAAAATACTATCAAAACAGATATACAGTAGTGAAATTACATAAGATTTTACCAGATTATCAGTTTTAAAAACATTAAAAATATCCTTTTTACACTATACAGCTTTAAAACCATAAAATCATCAGCCAAATATATCAATAAGTTAATCTGAGAGAAATACATGCAATTCAATTTACAATACACAATAATGCAGAATGTCTACCTAATCTGGAAAATAATTCCCTGATAATTCCTGGTTTTCCAGGCAATTTTGAAATGTTTTCAGGTTTAAAAAATCCTATATTTTCACCCACTATAGAATTATAATTAAAATGTGTATGCAGTTTTCATTTTGTTAAAACTTTGAGATCATCAAATATTGTGATTAATATAGTGAAAAGTTTACTAATTATATCTATAACAATTTTTATTAAAAAAGTATTTCAAATACATATATAAGAACTGAGATGTTAAAATGTTTGACATATTTTATATAACACTTATTTTAAATAGGCCTACACATTAACTGCATTGAAATTTTAAGATAATTTGAAATTCATTTAAAAAAATTAAAACAAACTAATAATAAGCTTCTGAACCATCATAGGAAAGTGAAAAACCAGTGCAAGCTTAACTGTGGAAGAGTGTGTGTGTGTGAGAGAGAGTGCAGGATAGGTTGTTAGCCAAACATTTTGGCTTAGAATGTGGGTTGAATGAGCCTTAAACTTTGATCAATCAATTTAGATAAAATATTTGGTTGTGGTAAAAAAATTGAATAATTTTGTTATGTCTCCCGTTTTATAATTGTATGCTACGATAGGAAAAAAACAATTTTATGGTCTTTTTTAAAAAATGTTAGCAGTTAAAAAAACTTTCCTGAGTCAATACGAAATCCCTCGATATTTACCTGATATTATATTAAATGAGAAATTCCCTCTTAATTCTAGGTTTTTTCAAGCGAGTAGACACCCTGTAATAAAAAGTGTATAATTTAAATGAAAAAGGTTAAAGAACAGTTTGATGAGAACTGCAGAGGAGGTGTGTGGGAGTACAAGTAATAGGAGGAAGTGGAAGGTGACACTCTGGTGGAAGGAAAGGGTAAATAAGCAGTGTAGAAGGTAAATAAAGCATTGAGGACAGAAAAAGAACAAAAGTAACTATGGAGGAAAGATTCCGAGAAGATGTTCAACCTAGAAGAGGAAGGAGATGAAAGTGAAACAAAAGAGTAGAAGGAAATAGTAGAAGAAGAGAAAAGAGGTCCCACATGAGAGGATGAAACAAGGAAAAGCACTGGGGGTAGTCGAACTAACGGTGGAAATGAGAAGATCAGCAATTGTGGTAGTTAAACAATGTCTATATAAGGTGCTGAGAATGATTTGAAAGAAGAACAAGTTACCAAAAGACAGGAAAATGGGAGCTATAAAATCTATTTTCAAAAAGGACCGGAAGGGATGTTAAAATTATAGGAGGTTAACACTCATGTGTCATTGCACAGAATTATATGAGAATATACTGGAAAAGAGAATATTAAATAAAATGAAAGGAAGATGGAGAGAGAAAGAGCAAATATTTAGGAAACAGAAGTATATATTAGACTTAATTTTTGCCATATGACAGCTATTGAAAATAAGGTACTAATATGTGAAATACTTTGTAATGATATTTATGGATGTGGAGGAGGTATATAATAGCGTGGATTTAAGTAAAGTGTGTAAAGTGATGTAGGAGACAAAAGGGGAAAAAGAGTTACAATAATTGTGAAACGTATGTATGACGATAATAGGAGTTGTGTTGAGATGGAGAGTTTAAGGCTGGAGTGGTTCCAAATAAAAAAATATGGAGTGAAGCTCAAAAGTGACCGTTCACCATTACTCTCTCGAATGGTAATGGAATGGTAATTGTCATGAACAAAGTGGAAAGTAATCTCGGGGAGGATATCTTGTAAAGGCCATGCTGTTTGTTGATAACTTGGTGATTTGTGTGGAGAAGGAAGAGGAAGTACAGGATCAGTTACAAGAATAAAATGAAGTGAAAGAATTTGGAGTAAATTATACTACCTATGGGAGATTGTGAAGTGATTGTGATGACAAGGAAGATTATAAGGCCCAGTAAAGCAATAAATCTGGACATAGTAAAGCTGAGAAAGTTGCAGAACGTAAAATAACTTGGAAACGTGATTGAGGTGAAAGGTGGAAGTATAGAAGTTGTAATGAGGAAAAGACAGGAAGAGTGGATATATAGGTGTGTAAGAGACCTGCTATGGAGTCATCTGGGAAATAGTAAGGTTACAAAGGTTACGTGAGATAGTGAGGAAACAAAACTGATTTGGTATTGTGGCATGCGCATTGGGTGGCGGGCGCTGAAAACTGGAGCGCTAGAGTCGGTGTCGGCACAGAGTGGGCTGACACGACGCGAGAGGTGATGTATTACCTGGTCTGACTTGAAAGAGTCAACACCTCTCTGCTAATGGCTAGTCTAGAGGCGGAGCCGTTGACCAATGCGCACGCTCACGAGTCGAAGGA
>CABFOV010009331.1:0-19835 GCA_902141375.1 Timema poppense
GAGGGTAAAGGGGGGGGGGGCAGAATCCTTGGCTTTTCATCTGGTACTGGGGACCGGTGTAAGAGTCGGCACTCCCATCGTGAGCCGGAACGAAGGGGGAAGAATAGAGAACTGCTATATTTAAAAGTATAGTAATCCGTTTCAAGAAAAAGATCTGCAAACATTACAATTTGATGATTTTTTTTTCACAAGCTAACCTTTCAAAGAATATTTGGAGAAGTTATTAATTATATTTTGTATTATTTACATTATATAAATTATCATATTAAATATAATGTAAAATGGAGAAAGATATGAGGCGGTGTTCAGTATAATAGAAACAAAATATATTTGCTTAGCTTAAAACAATGTTTATTTATTTTCCCCCTCCATTACGTTTTCGAATAATGAACATGTAAATTTCTGTATCCATACATACTATGATTACTTAAGCAAGCACAATTAAATTAAGCACTTTATTGTACACACAGAAATATAACTAGCAAGTTTTGATTTTAAAAAAAAATTAAGAATGAACACAAATTTATTCTAAATAATCCATGCTCCAAAATTGGATATGGTTTTTTTTATTCTCATTCATTACCGTTTACAGTCTGTGGTCTGGGTCAGTTTTTTTTATCCAAGCCACATATTTTTCACTACCGGCTTGATAGGCCTGACGTAGCTTCATGTGTCTTATAATCTAACTTAAGACTAGAACAGGCACTACATCCAGTCCCCGGCCGTTAATTTATTACTGTGAAAGGGTGAACTACATTTAACCAATGATAAATGTTTCAGCCATGCCGGGAATCGAAGCTGGGAGCCCCAGATCAGTAGGAATACACGCTACCGACAGAAATAAGGTGACGAACAGCTGTGGTACAATTATTTTCCCCTACTATCAGGCACACTTAATCAAGAATGGCTTTACCTATAAATATATTATACACAAAAACCAATGATTGTACTTTACTTAAAGAAACAAACATAACACGTTTATTTTCTCCATAACAATGCTGATTCCAATTTATATAAATATAATAACTATATCGTTTGGAAATGTAGTATGATTTTCTAAACATCAATGGCTGTAGCATGTAAATAATATGTAATATTTTAAGTTTCTCATATAATTTACCCCTTCCCTCTCATAAAAAATGCCACAGCATTACAGTAAATATTGTCATTCAGCCTCTTTTCAGTTTTGACTAAATAATGATATAGCCAATTTCTAGTGTTAAGGCGTGATAATTAAAAACATCCAAAGCTGAAAAATATCTAGCAACATTGTTGAGTCGTTGGCTCGATATCCACCGATCAGCATTGACGGGGAGGTTGAGGTTTGAATCTCGGCTGGGAGAACCCATTAAATTAAGGCATTAACAGACAGTGTTCTAAATGTAATAACAACAAAAATCTCATCATATATTGATTGATCCAACATAATTCCAGGTACGTTAACCCTTTAAAACAAAACCGATTCCACTCCAATTAAAATCAAGTTTTACACAGTACAAATATATATAAGACATTAGGCCTGATTATATTTAAACTAGGAATTACCCAATCTGTCAGCTAAGAATAAAGAAATACTTGACTTATTAATTATATTAATCTAAGTATAATCGCAGAGACAACACAGGGACGTTTCGTTTTTCGGTTGCAACTGATCAGAATCATAACAAGATACAGTTCTATCACACTCGCTGAGTAAGATCGGGTCATGCATCACATATGACATACAAAGCTAATATTCAACCAAAATAATAATCTTAAAACAAGTGGTGTTCACAAACAATGATAATAATAACTTTACAAGGTAAGTAAAAAGCATTTCCCTCGGAACTAAATATTTACCACACTAAAAATGAAAATAGAAATGCTTCATGCATGTAATATATAACATTTTTTTGCTACACCAAATTGTATCAGTTGAGCTCTAATTTTTTGTTCACTATCACAATTATTAAAAATATTAGTGGGGCCAGTATTGAAAACACTTTCCCAATACTAATAATATTTAAGTAACTAAAATCCATAATAAACCATACTTTAAAATACAACATACGAGTATTCGAATGAAAGGATTTTACAATCTAGATGTGTTTGTTTAGTGACGAGTGACATTGTTTACTTAGCTAAACAAAGCTTGGTCCTTGCATTGGGCTGATGTTGAGATCTCTTAGCTTACTCGGACACAATATAGGAAGGATTGTGGCTAAGCATTGAGCGTGAATACCAAGGATCTACAAGTTCAGGAAGCAAATAGTCCGTATACAATATTGTTAGCTTACAATATTTTTTTTTCCCTAGAAATGATCATCACATTCAATTTCTCCACGCGTATGCACAGTTCACCTGGTGTCTTTATTACAAATAGCCAGTAAGATCGTCGATTTTTCTGTCTTTGTTAACTTTTCAGAAGGTACACATCAATAATTATCACCTCTTCAAAATTGCCCAGTTCATCTCTTAAAACTCGAATCAAAACAACAATACCACCTCGCCAAGAGTGTGGATCTAAGTTGAAGAAAGGAAGATGTTTGATAGAGTGAGGTTGAGGTTAGGCAACGGCCACCATGACAGTAGCGTACATGTCTTTCCACTTTCAAAGGAAAATGGAAAACCACGCACCTTAGGTCAAGATACAATGCTACTACCATAGTGCTACGATACTATGTCGGTGTGCGAGGACCTTACTCTTAATTGTTGAACACATCAATCCCCTCATATAGAGTTTCCACAAACCTATGCTACCAACTAGGCGAGGTTTAAACTTAGGGGAGATTTCTTACGTACCTTAAAACATTTTTTGTAGCCCGTATACATTTTTTAATGAAAAACATTTCACCTATTTGTATTATCAACTGATCTATCTGAATGTTCTCACTACATTTCCAAGGTAACGAATATAAATAAAATTCTAATTTTCTTGGACATGAATAAACTGTTATATTTATTTGTATGGGTTCTCAAGTTGATTCGGTATAAACATACCTATTTTAATAACTTATAGAATGAAATAATTATGAAACATGAAATTTTCAATAAATTGAAGTCATTAAGACGGCAGAGTAAAACGATTCATTTCTCATGTTAAATCTCCTGACGTATAATAATTACGCTGATATACGTGCTTCATTAAATTCTTATTTGTTTTCCATGTCTCTACTACTGAACTTTGTGACAACTATTTTATTCTTATTATATATTCCTCACATATTTCTTTCCTGCCTGTACTCGAACCCTGATATTTCTGTATAATATTCATCTCCGTTTTACTATCAATAAAACTACATTGGAAAATGGAATTAGCTGTAACTTAGCGGAAGATTGAGAAACTACCTCTTCTACTATTTCAGAGGCGCTAAATTTGAATTAACGTAAGACTTGTACTTCTTATATTACCTTTGAGATTTCTCCTTAATAACTTTTTTATTGTTATTTATTACCTTTCTTTTGTTTTATCTTTCTACGATGTTTTTATGCAAATACTAGTTGTTTCTTATATTTTCAAGAGTAGTGAAATTACTCCTCTTTATAAATTTCATATGTTTTGCTATCTCCTAGGTGTTATATGTTTTGGGCTACCGCGACAACGATTGTAAAGAAGAGAAAAGAAGGAAGGATGAGTTAGTTTTTTTGGGTTGGAAAAGTAAATGTGAGTCTATTTAAAAGTTAATTTCATGGGATACAGTTTTTGTTCTATAAACGAACACTGGCTGGAATTGAAGACCGGACCTGGTTTAATTTCACATAAAAACAAGAGTTATTCATGAGAAAGATGAGAAACTTAATTTTTCATTTATATTTAAGAATTGTCGCTAGTGTGGTTTTTCGATCTGCCGATTTAGTGAGTCATTCGCTGAGACATGATATACCTATAAGTGATGGTTGTAGGTTCCGTGAACTTTCTCCTGGAAGCGGTACAATCACAGTTATTTGTATGCGTGTGTTAAAGAAATTGATTGCTCCAAGAAAATAACAATCAGACTATAAAGAGAAGGTGAGGTGTTTCTAACCAGTTCCATTCCACCATACAGTCCATTTGTCCGTGTTCGTAACACTGGTCCTCCAGAGGTTTATGGTTTTCAGATCTTGTGATTTACGTTACATAAATTTGGTCCATCTGGGCTAAGGATGCGTAATTCAGTGTTCCTTGGTGTTTCTGTGTTAGGGTGGATAGAGCAACTTATTTGTTTTATTTGGTTATTTCTTGTAACCTTTGTTCACGTCATATTTCGGTCATAATAGGTCAGTTGGATTAATGACGTCATCACGTAGATATATCTTTTGAGTTACCGATCAGGCGCTGCCATATCGACTGTTCATCGTATCTAATAGTGATCGAGTGTCATCATTTCGATATTTTTATAAAGTCGGGATGTAATCGATGGCTGTGTTTTGACTGTTTGTTTATTTTTGTTGCTAGTCTTGTTTAATTACGTTTGTATGTCTAGTTCCCGTTTGTTACATTCAATTTCTGTTTAATTGCTATCATCATGTCTTATGCACAGCTCGAAGCTAGGCTTAGGGTGATAATTGGCCAGATAAACTGACTTTACAAGATGTCAGAACAAGTTAAATATGACATTACCAAAGTAGAGCTATTTAAGGCACATTGTTCAGACTTGGAACATTTAAGGAGAGATTTTGAAGAAACTCGCGTTGAGCTAGGTGTCGCGACAAGCGAATCTAAGAGTACATTGTTGTTGAAGCACATGACAAGCTTATTGAAGACTTTGCCATTACCTACTACCAGGATAACTAGATCTATGCACTGATTACTAAGCCTTCATCCACGTCGGGAAACGATAATGGACTTTGGGTAAAGATATTATTGGCAAAACTGCCTAAGTTGCAACTGACATTATTTGTGGTATAAACACTGAATGGACCACATTTAATGACCTGTTCGTCTCTCTCATTCATACAAACAAAATCTTAACAGCCGTGGAAAGGTTTCAATATCTTTTGACAACGTTATCTGGTGACCCGATAAGTTTATTAATATCGTTACCGGTGTCAGAGGAAAACTACCAGTTATCCTGGGTGACTCTTACAGAACGTTAACAAGATTTGAGGTCAATGGAAGCTACACACTCAGAGAAGATAATGCATTTTCCGGGTCTAACCTCAAGGTCGCAACAAAACTTAAGGGCGTTAGTGGACACATTCAAGGAGAACTTGGGTGCACTAAATGTGGGTTAAAATTTCCAGTTTGTGAGTGGATTTTTATCTTATTAAACTTGACACTGATCAAGTTAGATAGAGAGACACGAATTATGTTCAAACTCGCGCAAATGGCTACCAAATTACTAAGTTCTTATCAACTTTTTGATTTTGTTGAAATTCAATGCAAAGCACTGTCATCTGCAAATCAAGGTCTAACACTGTCAACTAGAACGAGTACCAGACATATCACAACACCCAGGAGGATGTAAGGATCACTGAAGTCACCTGTTGAGTGAGAAAATCATTTTATGCTAACTTAAATCAAGGTCACTGAACTGTGTGTCAAACTAGCCACAGTATTAATAAGAGTCCAGTGTTCACGAGCATGACACCGATACAACCCCGGGTTTGGGTAAATCAAATAATTTGTGTTTTAATTGTTTAAGACAGTCGTACCAAGTAAGGGAATTTTCCTCGAGGTTCAAGTGTCCGCACTTTAATCAAAATCATCACACATTGTTGCACATAGTGTCAGGTAGTCAAGGCACCACTAACACTTATGGTCAAAGATCGTCTAGTTCAAACTAGCGTTTTACCAGCTCTCACATTGATCAAACCCATAGAGCTAGTAGGTATATGCAAGGGGATACTACCCATCAGGCTCATTTACCAGGACATGAAGGCACTGTTACACGGGGTGAACACATCAAGTCACTTACCACAAGATCTTTGTGCCTTACTACAGTCTTATTTGGAAACGCTGTAGCGCAAGTTAAAGATGGGCATGGTGCTTATCAGAAGGTTAGACTGTTGATAAATTGTGCGTCACAATCATCATTTATTACTGAAGTTTGTGCTCACCAGCTGTGCCTACCACATCCCAATTTGAAAATTCATATTAGAGGGCTATCTTAGTCAACTGTGCAAAACAACAAGGGGGTTGTGATATGTGAGGTGAAAATGTCTGGTGTTTATGGACCTCAGTTAGTCAACTAGGCCATCATTCTAAGTAAAATCACATCGGGAATGCAATCAACCATTCTTTCTAAATATATGGTTAAGAAATTTGCTCACCCTCAGTTTTATGTGCTAGAGCCGATTGACATTTTCTCAAGTGCAGATGTAAATCCCGAGATCTTTGATGGTGAGCAGTAATTTTATCTTAATCTAATTGTCCCTGGTGATTGCATAGCATCTTTGGCTGAATCACAATTGGGCGAGTAGGACCTCAACCACTTATAACTTCTAGTGTCTCGTCATTTTTTTGCTACTGAACCATCACTTTACAGTGTTTTGCGACGCTTTTAGGAAGTTTAAGAATTACCCGTGAATAACCACATTGACCCTGATGAAGCTACATGTGAAGCACACAATGTGGCAACACACACTTATTACAATGAGGGTAGATACATTGTTCAGCTACCTTTCAAGGATGAACAACCAGAGTTGGGAGAGTCACGTCGACAAGCAGTCCAGAGACTCAATCAGCTGGAACGCCACTTATCTCGTTACCCACAAGGGAAGGAAAAGTATGTGAACTTTCTAAGGAAATATGAAGAACTTGGTCACATGCAGCACATTGAACCATCAATGATCCAGGACTATAATACTATATCCCACATCATTGCGTATCCAATGAATCTAGTTCAACCACCAAATTAAGAGTGGTATTTGAAGATTCTGCATTAACATTATCGAGTAAATAACTTAATGACACATTATTAAAGGGTCCCAAACGGCAAAGGGATAGTGTGGGAATTGTTATGAATTTTCTATTTCATCCCATTGTGCTCACCACTGATATATGCAAGATGTATGGACAGATACTTGTTATTCCTGATGATGGACATTACCAGGTAATACTGTTGCGCGAATCCCCTGATCAACAGATTCAAGAATATTAATTGAATACTGTGACATATGGTGTGTCTTCAGCTCTCACTTAGCGATGCGATCCCTGTGTAAGTTTATTTCTGATGAAAAACCTCGTCACCCTCGTGCTGCCCCGGTCCTTTGTAGGAACATTTTTGTTGATGACATAGTCACTGGGTCTGATTAAGTAGAATCGGCTCTCAGTTTACAAACCAATTTGAGTGAATTGATAAGCCTTGGAGGCTTCCAGCTCAGAAAATGGTCTAGAAACCACCCTGAAGTATTAAAGGGGATACCATATGAACACCGTGAAGTTCCCCTCATGTTTGAGGAAGATGGAGATCAAGTAATTAAGATATTAGGGTTGGAATGGGACCCCACATCAGATACATTCTCTTATCATGTACTCACCTCAGAGGTTACAGTATGGAAGAGGGCAGTTCTCTCAAATATTACTAGGATCTTTGATCCTGTGAGGTGGATATCTCCAGTGGTTTTTTGTACTAAGGAGTTCATGCTGACTTTGTCGACCCTAAGACTTGATTGGGATGAACCACATCCACCAGAACTTGGACAAGGGTGGCAAAGGTTTTGTTCACACTTTCATGTTCTTACATTTGTCGAGATCAACATATTTATATCAACCAGTGATTCTATTAATTGTCTTTTTCAATGGTGTTTGTGATGCATCTGTCAAAGGATATGCAGCAGTCGTCTATCTTTGAATTACTATGTCTAATGATAAATTCAAGTCAACACCCATATCGCCAAATCAAGGGTAGCTCCGTTTAAGTGTTTATCTCTTCCTAGACTTGAGCTTTGTGGGGCCCAGTTCTAGCCACACTTATGGAGTGGGTCTAGCAGAACCTTGAACAACGATTACAGATGTCAACTGTGTGTACTTGGCCAGATTCTAACATCGTTTTGGCATTGATTCAAACGTCACCTCATCTTTTGAAAACACTCTTTGCCAACAAAGTAGCCCAAATTCAAGCAGCAGTACCAGCACACCATTGGATACATGTTCTAACTAATTCAAATCGGGCTGATTGTGCATCCAGTGTCTTACATACAGAAGAATTGAAAATTTTAACATCTGGTGGACAGAAACAGATTGGCTGAAACAACCAATTAGTAGTTGGCCCAATCTCCCTGAGGTGACTTGCCAGGTAGAGGAACCTGAGTTAAACATGGTAAAGGTTACCAATCTAGTAGCAGAAGTGAATACCTGTTCAAGAACTTATCATCATGGGTAAAGCTGCAACGAACGAGTCATCGGACTTTTAGTACGGTTTATTCAAAACTCAAAAGTAAAGAATCATGATCGTTGTATAGGCTCATTGTTGTACAAGGAGTTCAAGATGGCCCACATGTTATGTTTCAAACAAGTTCAACACCAGGCGTTTGAGTCAGAACTTGAAGAAATAAAGAAGGGCCGGGAATGTTCACCCCACGTGAGGGTCCTAAACCCGTTCCTCGACCAGGAAGGACTACTAAGGGTAAGAGGTAGCAGGCGACACCCTTCACTACGGTATGACACAAAACATCCTCCACTGTTGCCGAAAAAAAATCACATCACCGATATAATTGTTGATCACTACAATATATCTAATTTTCATGCTGGACTTTGAATAACCCACTCACTCATTCAAGGCCAGTATTGGATTCTTTCAGCACGCACTTTTATAAAAACCACGATCTTCAAGTGTAGGAGATGTTTTCGATTTAAGGCACCTGCTCTCCAACCATTCATTGAGGACCTCCCAGCGATGCGTGTGATGCAATCAAAACCATTTGTCCGAGTTGAATGGATTATGGAGGACCACTCCAGATAAATAGTTACCAAGTGCCATTTTAAAGAACTACAAAGACATCTAGAGTCCCATACCGAAACCAAAGTGATAACAGATAAACTTAGGGTCCAAGGCATAACTTGGAATTTCAACCCACCTTCAGCTCCACATTTTGGTGGACTATGGAAGGCTGGTATCAAGTAGGCAAAAACTCACCTAAAACGAGTGGCGGGTGATCAGACATTTACTTTTGAAAGGCTATTCACACTATTCATTCAAATTAAGGCAGTGCTAAATTCCAGGCATCTTTGTGCTCTCACTGTGGATCCAAATAACCTTGATCCGTTGACACCAAGACATTTCATATTGGGTCATTCTCTTGCCAGACCACCTGAGGAGATCGTAATGGAGCGACTGACCAACAGGTTGAATTAATGCAGTTGATACACTAAGACTATCAGCCATTTTGGCAATGATGTTCAACTGAATATATACAAAATCTCCAACAGTAACAAAAATAGGCTACAAACAAAGCCAACTTACAAGAGGGACGGTTAATCTTGATAAAGGAGACAATCCTCCCCCACTCAGATGGCTGATAGGAAGAGTAGAAGAGATGTACTCTGGAAGGGATGGGATAACGAGAGTCGTAAGTGTCCGCACAAAGCATGGGACCCTCAAACGACCGGTTGTAAAATTGTTCCACTTCTTAATCAATAGAAGGGATATTTTTTTGTTGTAAATATTATTCTGTACATATCTTTGTTGTTGGTTTGTTGTCCTTAAAAGCTCATTATAATTTTTGGTGGGTGGTATATTCGTACATTGTCTTATTGATAGATCAGTACCATTAGTCTCTACTTCATGTTTAGTCCTCTATGCTATCTCTTTGGATTGTGCTCCTTTATATTGGTTGTCTATGCCTCGAAATTAATTATTTTTTGTTTATTTTGTGGATTGATTGATTGATTTTGTTGAGATTTAGACTGTTTTTTGGTCTTTTCTCATATTTTCTGGACTTCTTCGACCTTCATGAAACTTGCCTCACTCTTGGAGGCAACAAGAACAAACCTGGACCGCTCTAAGTCTATTGTTTTCCCCACCAAGTGTCGATTTGATGGTTTTTCTTTCTGCCGATTTAGTGAGTCCTGCGCTGAGACTTGATAGACCCATAAGTGATGGTTATAGGTTCCGTGAATTTTCACTTGGAAGTGGTCCAATCTCATTTATTTGTGTGTGGGTGTTAATGAAAATGACTGCTCCAAGACAATACCAATCAAAAACATAAAGTGAAGGTGAGTTGCATTTATCCATTTCCAATCCACCATACATTCCATTTTTCCGTGTTCGTAACACTGGTCCTCCAGAGGAGTTTAGTTTTAAGTTCTTTTGACTTTTGCTACAGACAATGTAAGAAAAATTAATTTTAAGGATAATATATTTCATTTAATCGTGTCAGTTAAAGCCTATGGCCCACTTAGTAGAGAATATTTTTTGTTTAGATTGTATGGTCTGGTCTCAAATGAATTTCAGCAAGATTTATATTCTAGTACCACAATAAATTAGCTCCTCTTCAAAATTTCCCACTTTACAACTTACAACTCGAATACAAAACACCAATACCAACTTAATGAGTATGTAGACCTGAGTGGAAGAAAGGAGATACTGTTTGAGAGGGTAAAGTAGGGGGTAAGCAACCGCCACCATGACAGTGCCGTACGTGTCTTTCCGCTTTCAAAGCAGAATGGAAAACCACGCACCTTACGTCAAGATACTATGCTACTATCATAGTGCTACGATACTTTGCTACTACCATAGTGCTACGATACTTTGCTACTACCATAGTGCTACGACGGTTGTCGGTGTAGGCAGGTCTGTAGCAAAACATGGCAAGAGAAAAACATACAATAATCGTACGATACCGTACGTATGCGATACTATGTCGGTGTGCGAGGACCTTAGTCTTACTTGTTGAACACATCAATCACCTCATATAGAGTTTCCACAAACCTATGCTACCTAATAGGTGAGGTTTAAATTTAGGGTAGATTTCTTACGTACCTTAAAAATTTTGATGCAGCATTCAAACTTTTTCTTAACAAATACATTTCATTAAATTAGCATAACAACCTTTTTCTAGCTATTCTTTTTTTTAGCTTACTTCATATTTCCAAAGTAACGAACAACAATGAAATTATATCTTTCTTGGAATTGAATCAACCATTTTAATTATTTGTATGGTTTTTCAAGTTATTTCGGAATAAACATAGCTATTTTATTTAATTATATAATGATATAATTATAAAACATGAAATTTTCACTAAATTTAAATGATTCTTTGATGGAGTTCAATTATTAGCGTCAAAACGTTCATGTTTTTTTACATTATTTGTAGGTCACTATGAGGCCGACTATGTAAAGTTCTATCGTCTTCACTGCTCCCTCAAATATTCAAACACGTTCGAATCCCTATTTCTACACAATATTTGTATGCCTGCCCGGCTGGTGCCAGCGCAGAAACATCCCGGACTTAATCTCGGGCTTCTAGGTACCTGAACTCACCACTGACAGATATAAATGATAAGAGAAAAGGAAATCTATGTGTTTATAAACCCTCCAACATAAAGGATCAATCAAACAAAATTGTCTCAAAACAAACTCCTCAAACACTTAAAAACCAACTTATTATCCCCACAACAACAAGAAATTTACAATTACAACATATCAGTTACCCTTCTTGATTATAGAACAAGACCTAAACTCACTAAACAAGCCGTGGTAATTATATATAAAACTAACAAAAGTTTAAACATAGTGGTTGGACCGTCTTTCACAGTTAGGCTGTACTTGCACTTGCACATCCTGCTTCTAACAAAGGAACCCAAACAATGAAACAATGTTTCTTTAGTTCAAAGCTAAATGATTGAAACATGGTTCACCTTGGGTCTTTCAATGGTGGCTGGTAGTAGTGGTGTTTTAGGCATTAAGCCTATAATGATTGTGTTGAGGTTACCTTACTTTCAATCAGTCCATGGTTTGAGAACAATCAATTTATGAAGAACGTGCCAGACCGCACACGTGGGTCAGAGTTCTCTACGCTGGTTTCTCACTGGTAATATCGGAACTGGTTTCGATAAACACTATTCTTCCCCATCATGGCGTAGCTTCACACAATGGTAAAGATCAAAGCTAAATGATTGAAACATGGTTCACCTCAGATCTTTCAACGGTGGCTGGTAATATTGGTGTTTTAGGCACTAAGCCTGTAATGATTGTGTTGAGGTTACCTTACTTTCCCCAGTCCATGGTTTGAGAACAATCAATTTATGAAGAACGTGCCGGACCGCACACGTGGAACAGAGTTATCTACGCAGGTTTCTCACTGATAATATCGGAACTGGTTTCGATAAACACTATTCTTCCCCATCATGGCGTAGCTTCACACAATGGTAAAGAAATATCCCTTTGATCACAGTCGAATTGTTTCTGATAAAACATAAGACATAACTTTTATTCCCGTATTAATTTACTTTTTTCTTTGGTCACATTTCTAATTCACAGTTCCGAAGCTCAGCCATCAACATCCAACCAAAAGATAAAAAAAAAACACCTTTCCAGTTTGGCTTACTTCCTGACAAACTCAGCAACAACAAAATCCCTAATACCCTTAATTTTTTATCCTTAAATATATTACGACCAAAAATAGTGCTGACAGCTGACGGCTTTGAGAAGCTACCAGAACAAATTATGTATCCCTACGCGGAACCATATTATCTGCAAAAACATGTGTATAGCATATGTCACTTCTGACAGTCAAAATTTAGGTATATACCTAAATATTGACTGTCAGAAGTCAGCTATGAGCTGTCAGTCAGCACCAAAGAAAGCCATGGGGCTTCTGTATATAACGAAACAAAAATAGTGCGTATTTAATATATAATTTAACACAAACACAATCCAAACATACATTATAACAATTACTTTTATACACATACTGATAGTAAAAATAAATTATTAACCACTTAAAAAAAATAGAATAATACTATCACACTTGGCAAGCCTGATATCTTGTGGAATGAAACGGCTGTGTATAGGATTAGAAAGGGGGACGGTAAACAAAAACAACCAAAGAACCAGCTCATGCCATCTATGGAATGAATGTGGTATCAACAGCACGGGCCCTGTCTCAATCATGGCGGCCGCGTGTTAGACCACACCCAAACGCAGGCATCAACGTTCCTTTCAACATATGTCTTATGAATTTAATCTTAAATACTTTTTCAAATAATAAACCGTTAGTCATGTTCATAGATATATGAAGCTAAAATATACGGGTTTAATACTTTTTAGTTTCAGTTATCAGACATTGAAGCCCAATGGCGTTAGTGTCGTTTCTGAATAGAGCGCGGCAATTTAAATTTGGAAGAGAAGTTTGAGCCTCCTAGCTACATTTTACATGTTAGACAGTAATTACTGTAAAAATATTACGTCTTAATTCATGTATTTATGAAGATGGTGGAGTAATACGATTAATTTATCTATGTTGCATCCCCTAACGTATAAGAATTCCGCTGATATACGTTCTCAACTAAATTCTTATTGGATCTCCATGTCTCTAATAATGAAATTGTGCACCACTATTTCATTTATATTACATATTCCTGACATATTTCCTTCCTACCTGTACTCGAACCCCAATATTTCTTTCCAATCTTCATACCCTCCTCGGTGGCGTAGTTGGCTAACGCGCTAGTCGTGATGAGCTGCTCGACTGCTGAGGACGAGGATATCGAGGTTCGAATCTCGGTCGGGTGAACTGGGGGTGGTTTCTCCTAAATGGTTTTCCACCCTCCACGCAAATGGGGGTTCATTTCCTCTAATTCATCCTTCCCAATTCCTAATCCATTAGAATAATTAGTACTTAAAGCGTATAACCCGAACGGGTAGTAAGGCGCGGTGCTAAATATATATCCAATATTCATCTCCATTTTACTATCACTAAATCTACATCAGAAAATGGACTTAGTTGCAACCTAGCGGAAGATTAAGAAACTACCTCGTCTACTATTTCAGATCCGCTAAATATGAATTAACTTAAGACTTGGTCTTCGTAATTTACCTTTGAGCTTTTTCCTTAATAACTTTTACTTTTATTGTTATTACCTTTCTTTTGTTTTAACTTTATACGATGTTTTTATCCAAATACTAGTTATTTGCTCTATTTTCAAGAGTAGTGAAATTATTCCTCTTTATGACATTCATATGTTTTGCAACCTCCAAGGCTTGCTTTGTTTTGGGTTACCGTGACAACTATTGTAAAGAAGAAAAAAAAAGGAAAGATGATCTAGTCTTTTTGGTTGTAAAAATAAATTGGAGTCCAATTACAAGTTAATTTCATGGGCTATATTCCAGTTATATCAACGAGCACTTACTGGAATTGAAGACTGGACCTGGGATATTTTCACGTAAAAACAAGAGGCATTCTTGAGAAAGATGAGAAACTTAATTTTTCATTTATATTTAAGAAGTGTCGTTGGTGCGGTTTTTCGTTCTACCGATTTAGTGAGTCGTGCGCTGAGACTTGATAGACCCATGAGTGATGGTTATAGGTTCCGTGAACTTTCGCTAGTAAGCGGTACAATCTTATTTATTCGTCTTTATGAAATTGATTGCTCCAATACAATAGCAATCAGACAATAAAGAGAAGGTGAGTTGCCTCTACCCATTCCCATTTCACTATACAGTCTATTTGTCCCTGTTAGTAACACTGGTTATTCAGAGGGTTTACGTTACATAAATTTGGTTCATCCAGGTTAAGGATACGGGTTTCAATGTTACTTGCTGTTTCTGAGTGTTAGGGTTGATAGAGCAACTTATTTGTTTTGCTTAGTTATTTCTTGTAACATTTGTTCCCGTCATTTTCGGCCATGCTAGGTCAGTTGGATTAGTGACGTCAACACCTCGATTTATCTTTTGAGTTACCGATCAGTCGCTGCCATATCGATTGTGCATCGTATTTAATAGTGATCGAATGTCGTCAGTTAGATAATGTTCGAGAATCGGGATGTAATCGATGGCCGTGTTTTGACTGTTTGTTTATGTTTGTAGCTAGTCTTGTTTGCTTACGTTTGTATGTGTAGTTCCCGTTTGCTACATTCAATTTATGATTATTTGCCATCATCATGTCTTATGCACAGCTCGAAGCTGGGTTTAAGGTGATAACTGGCCGGGTTAACAGAATGTACAGGATGTCAGAACAAATTAAAAATGACATAACCAAAATAGAGCTATTTAAGGCACATTGTTCAGACTTGGAACATTTAAGGAGAGATTTTGAAAACACTCACGTTGAGTTTGGAGTCGCGGCAAGCAAATCTAAAAAGGACTTTGATGTTAAAGCACATGACANTGTTAAAGCACATGACAAGCTGATTGAAGACTGTGACATTACCTACTACCAGGTTAAGGAGATTTATGACGGATTACTAAGAATTCATCAACGACGGGAAACGATAATGGACCTCCAGTAAAGGCATTGTCGGCAAAATTGCCTAAGTTTCAACTGACCACATTTATTGATATAAACACTGACTGGACCACATATAATGGCTTGGAATGGAATAGTGGTGAAGTGTCTAATAGCCCTGGAAAAGCACATATCTTTGAATAAACTAGAGGTGAACTGGCTTCCATTGTCCGACACAATGGAGCTCGGAAAACCGAAGTTCTTGAAAACTTCCCTATTCAAGGCTTGGACTACTGCCGAGGACGTCGGGGACCTCAAGGGGAAAAGCCAAACAAACTTTGAAAAGGCATCTAACACAGTCATTAAACTGACGTTACCTTCACTGGACCTGGGTAAGAGATCAAAAAGATAAACATACACTCTTTGCATGGTAAATTGAGCTACGTCTAAGGATACAAATCCGTACCTACGTTTCTGGGCAGGCTTAGAACGCAAGCAAACCTCACATGAACGAACTTGGTGACGTATGTTCCGTTACATGTTGGGCCGAAAAAATTGTTTCTTGACCTTGGCCACCGTTCTAGCCGCCCCACCCCACCCCTAAGTGGGCGCCTACTGGTGACACGTGGAAATACTCGAAGAGTACCCGAGTGTGAGAATTGGGCACGCACACTTTCCAGCCAGTCTTTCACGACGGTTTAAGTAACAATATATCGTCTTTGATTTTGTAGTTTTGTCTAAACTCAACCCTGCCAATACTCTTATCACTACTGGCTCCTCCAGTGGTTACACTTTCCTCCGATGTTTTCCCTGTTCTTCTAGAGGCGGTGTCGGCTAACAGTGTACTTGTTCTCCGGGCGTCGGCGTATGTCCGGACTCTCTTCCTTGTTATTCAAACATTCTTGATAGCGTGTCCGCTACCACGTTTTCTTTTCCTGGGATATGGGTTAGCGAGTAAATCAATACTTGTAGTTGGGTAATCCACCGTGATATTTTCCTATTTGTCTGGGATGATTTAATAACCAAGATAAGGCGGAGTTGTCAGTTTGAAGCTCAAACTCATTATGCTCTAAATACTGTCGGAACGTGATGACTCCAAAAATGATACCCAACGCTTCCAGTTCGAAGGGCACATAATTCTTCTCTTTAGGGTGTAGCTTGTGGCTGGCGTAGGCTACGGGTTGCAATTCACCTTCGCTGCGTTGGAACAACACCGCCCGTAGCCCCGAAGACGACGTGTATGTTTGTAGAATAAACGGTCTCTGGAAGTTCACCATTTTAATAACGGGGGTTGAGAAAGTAGGCATTGTAACTCTTCGAACGTTTCTTCGGCTTGCGAACTCCACCGAAATACCCCCTTATTTTTCTATTATCTGGTAGAGAGGGAAATCGACCAATGCCAGATTGCGTATGAATCTTCCATAGAAATTGATCATCCCCCAAAATCGGAGTGTTTCCTTGTAGTGCTGGGCGTGGGAAACTCGCGCACCGCTCGTGTACGTTCCGGGTTGACTGCTACACCTTTATGGGAAATTAGGAGGCCCAAATACTTTATTTCTGACACTGCTACTCTTAACTTCTTCGGATTAACTGTAAGGCCGGCTTCTCGTAATCTTCTAAACACTTCTCTCAGATGTTTTTCGTGTTCTTGATAATTTCCCGAATAAATTACTAAGTCGTCTAAATACATAGATACGTACTCAAACTGTATATCCCCGAATATGCTATTCATCAATCTACTAAGCGATTGAGCCCCATTAGACATACCAAAGGGGAAGAAATTGAACTCTAATAGCCCCACGGGCTTAATGAACGCCGTGTACGGCTTGGATGACTCGGAAAGGGGAACTTGATAGTAGGCTTTATTTAGATCCACCACAGTATATATCTTGGCTTTGCCAAGGTATTGAAAGGCCATTTAATTAGTTGGTAAGGGCGTCGCTTCAAATTTCACTTTGGCGTTCATTATCCTATAGTCAATGACCTTCCGATTTTCCTTGTTTTCCTTCGTTATAAGAAAGGATGGGGACGCATAAGGACTTTTAGAGGGTCTGACAGTTCCTTTCTTCATCAGGTCATGGATGTGATGCCTAAGTACTTACAATTTGGGTGGTGCATAACTGGAATGGTTTAGAACGCACCGGGACGTTGTCAAGAAATTCAATGTCTAATGTGAGCATGCCGGTCCGTCCATTTTTTTTCTTATCACGTCCGAATATTCACTCAATACCTTATCAAAGTGTCCCAGGGATTTAATTCCCAGCGCTATTGTTATTTCTCCTTGGTCAGGTATGGGTACTAATCCAAACATAAGTTTGTTATTGAATTCAAAACACACATTTTTATTATGGAAATCTATTTTCATACCAGTGTGACGAATGAAGTCATTTCCTAATATAACTGGTGTCACTAAGGATTCCACAATAAGAAACCAAAATGGGCCACGCCAATCTGCATATTTTGAATCTTATGTTCACCCTTTGTTTAACTTTTAAGGTTCTAATGTCCGCCATGATACATTGTACGTTACATGATATAGGTCCTTTTAGTCTTTTCCTTCCTAAACTTTCATGTAACTCTTTAGACATAATATTGTTAACTGAGCCCGTATCCATAAGAGAGATAATATTATTTTTTACAAATATTTATATTCACTCTATTCTAGAGCGCCCTAGTGGTCATGAATCATGAGTTAGGTTTTCGGCGTGGGTCGGTTCTTCGGACCACGCCTACTTAAAAATGATGGCCTTTTCCCCTGCTACTTACCACTCGGGGTTTTATTAGGGCAGTCACGGATAAAATGAGTAGTCGTGAAACAATTAAAGCATTTTCGTGCGTTTAATAAGGAGTTATTACCTCTTTTATTGCCATTGACTTTCGAGTCGAAGGTTGATGTTTCCCTAACGGTCCTTCTCGAAAACGATCCCACACCTCGGTCTTGTCATCTTTCCTGGTTATAATATACACCAAAACTGTGGTTCACTTGTTGGTTTATTTTCGTTGCCAAAATTTATGTCGTAATTTCTATTCTCTTGTTGGGCTAACTCAAAACAAGCGGCTTCCTTCACTAGCTGAGGGACGGACTTTATCCGGGTTCTAGTTAAACTTCTTTTAAAATCGGGTCTTAAGTTACGAAAAATACAGTTAAGCTCCTGTTCTTGGGTGAACCCCCCGTGCCTTCTGATTAGTGTTTGTAATTCAGTTACATACTCCTATACTGATTCCGTGGGTTTTTGTATCCGACCCTGAATCTCCTCTTCTATTAACACTTGATAGGTATTCTTAAAAAACTAACTTTGAAAGAATTCAGGAATTGTTCCCAATCATTCTAGTTATTTTGATTGTTTCTTAACCACCATAATATACATCCTTGAAAAATTTCTGGAAGAGCTTGCAATAACTCCCTATCAGTTAAATGGTAAGTGGATTTAAGTTCGTTTAACCTCTCTTAACAATCCACCTGGTCTGACTCCTTCCCAAAATGTACTCCCCATTTTCTCATTATACTCAACACTGGTTAAGTCTTGACTTAACAAAGTTTTATGATTCGGTTTGAATGGGATCAATTATAGATATCATGTTATTAGGAGTTTAAAAAAAATATATTTTGACATTTCCTTCAAAACAACAGAGCACTCTTCCGGGAGTCTGGGTAACTCTTCTTCATTTCTGGTACGTACGGTCTCCTTTTCCTGCCCCTTAAGCGACCTTACCCTTACTTTAAGTTGCTCACATAGTTTCAAACCAGTCTCTTTCCCTTCTCTTAACGTTGTATCATCTATGGTCGCCCTTTCTAGCCTCGACGAAAGATGTAATAATGAGATATAGTATTTCTTTATTTGACACGGAGTGAGCTCCGTCTTGTCAGTTAGGTCTTTCCTTAGGTTATTTAGCTTACGTTCTACAATCGGAACTGCTTCCGATAGCTGGGTAATTAAGGATGCTTCCACTATCGAGGCGTTTATGTCTCTTTCCTTATCTAATAGCTGAATGAGCTGGCTACGCAACCCATCTACCTGTCTAGTGGGGCTTCTCCGAAATATTAACTTCGTATTGGAGTTCATCTTTCAGTAACATATTTGGGTCTAAATCCATGATGACGATGAGTTAGTACTTACAATCTTGCTAGTGACTAGCTAACTATTCCAATTGTACTGGACTATAGTTTCCCCGGTTTGAATTAATCTCATCTCTAAGTACCATATTTAACTTTATACCTTTAATTGATACCCTCTTCTACGTGTAAAACACTATAAATGCTCTAGCTCTATCCGGCATTGACCGTACCCATAAGAAGAGGTTTTCGATGACCAATATTTGTAATAAATAGACAATGAAGCACTTGCTTTCAGAAATAGCGTCAAACGAATCGTATACTTTTCGTTGGACCACGTTTATGTTTCATCTTTCGTAATGAATAGTGGTTTCAAAATTATTGTGCGAAGCCTCTATCTAAATTATTAAATAATACTATATTTGTCAAATAAAATGGTTTTTAGTCCTCCTAATTTTAGTAATTTGTAGCTAGAATGTTTGTAGTAAATATA